>CM040243.1:137486877-137540460 GCA_022545495.1 Chrysanthemum lavandulifolium
CATTTTAGTCATCTCACACAAATATCGTAATTGCAACCATTTCCTTAGTCATTTCAATATGAGAAAGGCTCCTAGTGCTCATTCATCCACCCAAGAACCACCCAAGAAACTTGCTAGAATCATACACGAAGTTTCTTCAACCGAATCATCTCGGTTAAGTCCACCAATGCTAGGATTTCTCCCACATCAAGGAAACCAATCAAACTAATCCACAAGAATAAGATTCCCACTAGGATATCTTCACCAAATTCTACCATAGCAAACAAACCCCCACAACTCAACCAACATCATTAGCACCTAGAGATACTTCACAATCATTTCACACTCTCACAATGTAGAAAACTTACCCTCTTGGCCATCTCATCTTTCACCATTACCATCCAATTCACATGAAAAGATTGAGCCACAAAATCAAAATGTTGAATCAACACTTGATCCAAAAGCAAACTCTATCATCCTCCAATAGTCCATTTTGGATTATGAGAAGACATCAAAAGCAACCACTTGACCAAATGGAAGTTGATGTCTCTTTACCTCTAGCCACAAGCATTATAGAGCCACCACTAAATGAGTCTCAACCAAATCCTCCTTTATTTGAAGAACCTCAACCCACTTCACTTGAACTTTCACTTCAAGAAATTCAAAACCATAACAAGGATTGCTATCATTGTAAACACGTTGAAAGGTTGATACATGAATTACGCGAAGAGCATCGTTTCATGTTTCATCACCTCCTCGACATTATGTGTGTTGTGCTTGTTATATTGGTTGTGTATCTCTTTGTTTTATTGAATGAATACTTTTATGCCATGACTATTATGTGTGTTGTGCTTGTTATATTGTACTTTTATCTCATTCCCTCAAGTTGCACTCCTTGACATTTCTTCACTTTGAAGAAAGCTGGAGCAGAATAATAGGATCCCTTCACGATAACTAGACGGATCCTCCTTGAAGGGAACCGTGGGATCCGTGTGCAAGCACAAATTTCTACTAACTTGAGTCTCTTTTGCAGGAAATTATGCACTATACTCTTGTTTTTCTAACCTTTACTTTGTAGATTTTCAAAATAACACATGAAGATTTTGACACCATAAAAGCTAGGGGAGCTTTGTGTCAAACAATATTGCAAAAGCATTTGCAACTTAATCCATTTTGGATTACACTTCATGATACCTCATTGCAACTTTGCAATATTCGAGGGGAAGCGGGGTTTCGTCACTTAGGCGAACCATTTGCAAACTTAATTGCAAACACAAGTAGCTCATTTTACATTATGTCCTTGGCCCTTTTCAAAGGGATGGACTCGTCAAGGGGAGTTAAGATGAGTACCATTCCGTCACTTGCTCTCGTTACATCTTTTATAATTTTTATAAAAATTGTGTTAGTTTCTTCAAACACTTTTGTTTCGACAAAAGGGGAGAAAAAGTAAAACTACAAATTCAAGCGTTTACAAATTTTAGCTTTTCCTTAAAATAATTTTATGTTTTGTCATCAACAAAAGGGAGATTGTTAATACAAATAAGCCGTAAAAGCGTTTATTTATATTTTACGATCTTCTAATGTTTTGTCGATAACAAAAGTAAAATCATATTATGAAACAAATAAAATAAGTAAATGGTTTGAACTAATAGTTTTCTAACACACTTACGTTTTATAAAACACTTTAACAAGATTAAGTGATTGTATATTTTAGATACACATGTACAACAACTAGTGTTTACATATTGGCTTAACAAGCTTAAGTAACTCTATGAGTTAGATACATATGTACAACAACTAGTGTTTTATTGAGTTAATACATACTTATATTAAATACACTAAAATGGGTAAAACAAGTATATACTAAAATGGGTAAAAGCAAGTATATACTAAATAGATAAAAACTAGCAAATGGTTTTGACCCATAACCCATGGTTTTGTATATATATACTTACACAAGTTCAATGTATCCTAAGGTACACTGTATCTAGATTGAAAACCATGGATCAACTACTTAACCCAAAATACCCATAGGCGAGGAGGATGACCACGGATCCCTAACTTTGTGCTAGCCGGATCCCAAGTGGAAGGATCCGTGGGATCCGGGAAACAAGTGAAATTTCCTCTATAAATAGAGAGCCATTTCTTCCTTTACATCAATCCCTTTACACACATACTTTCCCCAAGTATTCTAACCTTCTAACCTCGGATCCAAGAGATCTATGTAGCTTTTCTCTTGTGTTTTGTGTGATCTTGTAGATTCCTCTTAAAGGAAAGATCACCACATCTTGAAAACGTGCAAGCTCAAGTCCCAAGAGTTGCCGTGCTTCATCATCATCAAGACAACGAAGGTTCTCTTGTTGATAGTTCTTCCTTTCTCCATAGATCTCCGGTTGAAGGCATTAGTGAATAATGCCGAAGTGGTCAAGATGAAAGCATTAGTGAAACATGCTAATCATCCGCGCCAAAGCATTAGTGAAGAATGCTTAAGGTGTCAAGACGAAGGCATTAGTGAAGGATGCCAAGCGTTGTGTCAAAGGCATTAGTGAAGGATGTCAAGAATCAAATCAAGTAGCATTTGGGAAGAATGTTTAGGTGATATAATCGATGAGGTGCATCGCTATACATATAAGTGTTTATTTATTCACAAGGATGGTGATATCCTTGATGGTGTTGTAACAAGGAGGATCTCCTTGATAATAGGTGTTGTTATGGTGAAGGCAAGTAGTTCATCCATGGAACCAGGTGCTTAGCCTAGTACCCAATAAAGGGTAGGCGGCGCTGTGATAGGATTAGTTTTCCTAAGTGTGAAAGAACTCGGTGGTTAGCCTAGCACCGTATAAAGAGTAGGCGGCGTTGGGATAGGATTAGTTCTCCTAAGGTGTGAAAGAACCCGGTGGTTAGCCTAGCACCGTATAAAGGGTAGGCGACGTTGTGGGAGGTGTGGTTCGCCTTGGTGTGAAAGAACTCGGTGTTTAGCTTTGTCACCGAAAAGTTGCTGTTAGCGGACGCTGTGAAGGCTTCTCCGCCATAAGGAGTTGGTGTAGTGCTTCACGAACTCGAGTAGGTGACTCTGGGAGTGGAGTAGGGCAAGGAAGGTGTCCTTGTGTAAGAACCACTATAAATAACTTGGAGTCGTGGTGATGTGCTTCTTTACTCTTTATCTTTCATTATATGTTTATATATCTATCTATCAACGCCCAACATAAACAACAAATAGATTGACATAAGTCGATCTAAATATTTAAAAGGAAGTTTTAAATTGGTAAAACTATTCAACCCCCCTTCTAGTTTTCCACAGTTTCCTTCATCTATCTCTTGTAAATATCTATTCAAAAAAAAATTATAAAACCCTCAAAAATCAAATGGAAATATATAAACTGTCAAAATCCATAAAAATTTGAAAAATTCGAAAAATCTTCAAAAAATATTGTCATTTCGATGTTGTCATTCAAAGAATAACACGGGTCTTTAGATGTTGTTCGAATTTAAAAAAAAATAAAATAAAAAAAAATTGAGAGAAAGAGAAAATAGAACAGAGCCATACTTTATCTTGGTTTCAAATTTCTTGCTCTGATTCTTTAAACTAATCCTTACTATCTTAAGAAAACTAGTTGTTTTTAAAAATAACTCGGACTCTATTTTTGATAATCATCTAATCTTAAAAGTTTGTCAAAATACTTTATCTCTCAATCAACAACTTATGTCATTGATTGAGGGGGAGAATGATTTCAATTAAATCAAAAAGTTATTTGTCATACAATTATTTTCAAAAGATAATCATGCATGTTTATTCAATGGAGTTTAAAGTCTCAAAATCCGATCCTTATCGCTAAAAACGTTTTCATAATCAAGTCACAATTCTCCCTAAAAGCTTTCAAATTTAATTTAATTCTCAGAGATCACAAATCTCAAATGATTTGATAATTGTGATCGGGGATAATTTGTGATTTAAATTGGATTTAAACCGATAATTGGTAAATGGTTTTATAAGGATGCAAGCTCTCCTTCCCACATGTGCCAAACGATTTCAAAGATTTCAAATTTTCCATGCACATGTTGAGGGGAGATCCATCTTAAACCACAAATATTTGAAACGTGATCAATTTATCTCAATGTGCAATCTTTTCCTAATATGTTTAAAACATTTTCTAATATCTATGCACATATCGAGGGGAGCAAGTTTATGAAAACCTCATCCTTCCCAAATGCTTTATCTACTTGATTTAATTAGTGAAGTGATGTTGATATTTTTTGAAAATGGTAATCAAAGAAGTTAATTTTCTCTTGCCTCCGTGTGCGAGCGATTTCAAACACTTGATACACATGTTGAGGGGGAGCTCTTGTTTTAAAAATATCAAAAACAATTCGGTACAAAATGCTTTGATAATATATCATAAGTATCGGATTGATTTTCAAATGGTTTTCAATTGGTTCCAATGGCGGATGAACAATACCAAAGACCCGACCAACTGTGACTTTATGTATGGTGATATAAGGATGATAAGGTTAGGTATTTGTTCCCATGATCCGCCAGAATCGAGGGATCTACCCAGGACAATCCACTAGATAGTGTAAGTCCTTAGGTATATTGAAAAAGGAAAAATATGAGATATGGGAAGAGGCGAATCGAGATCGAGCTAGTACTGAATAAACCCAACAAGGTTCTAGCTATGAAGTCTCGTAAGCTGTGAAGGGGTCAAGAATGAAAAGAATGAATGAGAAAGGGTGAAAATAAATAGCCTCCAATTATTCAACCTTAGGGCGATACTGGGTTCAATATATATACTCGGGTGGTTACCAAGGTAACATCGGTATTGAAGACAAGACGTCATGGACCCAAGACGCACCGCACTTCATCTTCCCAAACCACTCAAGTTCCTCTCGAAAGGACTTGTTTCATTCTCACTGGGAACCCATTATCTATCGACTTTCTTAGAGATTGTTGGTATCAAGAAGGAGACCCTCTCCTAGTCTCCTATATAGGATCCAAATATGCACAATTGAGTCTAGAGCCACGAGATCATCAATAAATCTCATTAGGACACTTTCAATGAAGACTCTCTGCTTCACCCAATGTGTGGAAGAGAGATTATATGTCGAGTCCCACGATTATCCTTGTGGTATTGCTGAACATCCGAGTGATATGCAAACATATTCACAATGAAGATGGAAAGCCTTCGGAGCCTACATCAAACAAGCTCGGTGGGTGGCATGTGAGATCTATTCAATAGATCAACCATGTGACAACCGAATGAAACAATGGGGCGATTCAATCTTTTGAATCAACTCGTTCAAAGTTATGGATTGATGATACCTTTGAAAAACCGGTCATTGTGCTTAAAAACTCTTTTCAGAGCATCGACCGTGTACGAATATTTCAAATCAAAAGGTGTTTTAGGATTGATAATTGATTTTCATTAAAACCTTCGTGTATTGCAAAAACAATTTCTATCGAGCAATATACGATTGTTTTTCAAATCTCTTTTCATCAATCGGTGAATCTCTATTCACCGGTTCACTCACTGTGTTGTCTTCTTTGAGACATTCCGGTTTGAAACATTTAGAGCAAATTGCGAAACCTCGTCAAGGAAATTCTTGAATTATACCGATCACAGAAGATTTGTATCGATCAACGGGAACCGCGGGTCGGTACCTCAATTCAACGAAGTGATCAAAGACACTTTCGCGATTTATCGCTAACTGTTGTATGCGTGTACCCACGCTTGCGGTCCGATCAAAATGAAGCGGTCAATCCATAGCCGCATGCTCACTTAACACATTCATCTCAAAAGAAATCATGATTAGTGCATCAATGACTTTGATATTTTCACTCCATGCTTCCGCCATCACCGCAATATCATGATTCAACGAAAGCTTCCGCTACTCGATGAGAATATTTAATGATCCAGACAGAGCATGTCGTTCAAAGTCACAACATCACATAATACCAACACCACAATGGATATCTCGAGATTTTTGTCACCGATGATCCAAACTGCTCAAAACTCATTATCACGTGGATCAAGAAAAGACCTCCACTTGGATTAACCTAACATGCAATGTGAAGAATCAATGACTACGAGCTTCAGAGCAAAGTACAACATCAAGAATGCAAGAACAATTTTAATGTAATATCTGCTTGTATTCAATAAATGTTTAATGTGTGTTTGAAAGCACCTCCTTGGGGGAGATTGTTAGGATTTAGTAAATCCGAGAATATAAAAGCTCGGTCACCTCAAGTATATGTAATCGTTAGAAAGCTCGAGTCATAGATTATTATAAGTTAAGTAGTATTTAGTTTAAGTAACACCGTGGAGGACGAACATGTCTTTACCCATCCGTATGCCTCGATCCACAAATTTGGTTAGGTGCGATTTATGTAATGACTATAAATACTCTCTACCTCCCAGGTGAGAGTAGAGCTCATAATAAGATTTTTCTTTCTCTCACTAAAGTTCCCTAAACCTCTAACTTTCTATCTCTAGAACTCATAATACGCCTATTTGATCTTATGGTTTAGTGTGTTTGTGAAATCCAATATGTTACACTGGAGGTGTAGTGGTTGTGCCAGAAGATCCATCAGCACCAGAAGTTCCAGCTCCACCAGTTGGATGAGGAGGAGGTTTAGGACCTTTACGCAACATCTCCAACACCAAAGTCCTCCTTTCTTAGCCTCCCTTTCACGAATATCCTCCAATCGTAGATGATTATCGTGCTTAATCGATTCTTCATGTGTTTATATAGCTTCTTATGAACCGCGCCCCGGTGCTCATTAGCATCGAACATCTTATCGCATGTACGACGCCTCTCATATCGAAATGGGCAAACTTGAATCGTTGAAGTAGTGGAGCCCGCATTGCCCATTCAACAACATCTTTACCTCTCCCTCAATTGCGCCGCAACTCCTTGATCGAAGTTAAGGTTCTCTAGCTTATAGACACGCTGCTCGAGGACGCTGATAGATTTAGGCGCTTGCTCTCAAGAGCTTCAATTGCTTTACGACTTTGTCGAGCAATTGATCGATGTTAGAATTTGAGGTGGTGAAGTCGTGAGTGTCCGTCATTGATTGTAACCATCGGGTTCGAGTGATAGATCTTTAGCGTTCGGTGGTGGAAGTGCGGTTGTTAGAAAGGGTGTTCGGTGAAGTGCGGTTGCTTGAGTAGGTGCTTGGCATTGGAGGAATTGTTGATGTGTCTTGTCAATGTCGATCAGATACATGGATTCAGCTTCCTCTTTTTCATCATTTTGCTTATAAGGCTCGGTATCTGAGGGTTTGTCATTTAAGAACTGATCGCCAAATGAGAAGTCAGCATCTAGATTCTTTAATGAGGATAGAGAGCCTGTAGACATGTTCGTTTCCTCCATGTGCCTGTGTTCATCAGATCTTGACTCAAGGATCTCATGTGAGTCTTTTAACAATTCGTTTTCATCATTCTTATCTGATGGGAAATCACTTGATGCAAGTGTATCTACCTGTGTTTCGGATCCCTCCTTTTCCATTCCGTTTTGTTCTCGAAGTAAGATGATTCAATGCTTTTCTTCACCAAATTGGGTGGTAGTTCTTGACGGTGAAGAAGAGAAGGTCAGAAGCATGTGAGCAGCATGTTCAACATCTACACCAGCAATCCCTTTCCCTTTGTCTTGTGTGGTTGAAGTTGTTTGTTGTGGTGCTGGCTCAGGTTCTCTTATTACAACTCCTCCCACTGGTGGTCTCATGTTCAGGCTTTCCAGGCTTTGTTTAATTCCTTGTTTCAAAGCAGCCTCGTCTTCATCAATCAACCTCATCTCACTTCGTGGAACCTTGGTTCCTTCATCATTACCTTTACATGTGTCTCTCTTTCTCCTCTTTTGTATTTGTGAAGGAGAGACATTAGATACTGAGCTATCGGGTCTCTTCTTTTTCTTAGATAGGCTTGAGTAGGTGGGCCCTGATTGTTTTGATTTTGATTGTATGGGAGTGGACTTGGGTGTGTCATCAGCAGTTGTGGCGGAGGCTTTCTTTACATATCTTTAGAAATAATCAGCATTCTTGATTCTTTCAGTAAGCAAAGCTTCAGGAACGGGCATTCCAAAGATCTCCTTGTCATGTCCTCTGGCAATATATTTTATATTGCCAAGAACAATTCATCACCGGCTTCATGCGGTGACTCAGCGTGAGTTGAACTGGTGAGTTTGTTGCAGATGATAGATAATGAGTTTTGAGAACTTGATGCTGGGAATCACTCGTTACCAAAACCTTTTCTTCATTTGACTTTATTCTCAGAGTTAATTCTATCGGTGATAAATGTGTCTAAGGACAAGATGAATTCTTCCCAAATAAGTTCAGCGAAGTCAATATTTTTCCCTTTACCTATTCCCCACAGTATTTGCATTATGGGAGCTCGTACACTGTCTGTCCCTGACGTTTTACCAGTTAGGCATAGCTTGAGAATTGTAACGATTGATCTCCATGGTTGATATATTTCGGCATTGATGAGTGAAGAAATCTTGGTTATTCTTTCCGGGTATCCCAATTCATCGACAAAGTCTAAAATTTCTTGAGTGGATGGTGGAGTGATGAACTTGTTGGAAGGGTCTCTTGGTGTGATCTGAAGAGCATCCCTGAGAATTTCAACTGAGATGTCATACCATTTGTCTTCAATCTTACACAGTATGTATGCGGATATCTTATCCCACGTACGCTTTTCCGTGAATCGAAAGATAAATGGAGGGAATTGTGCAACGCTTGGTTAAGGCATTAAAGAAGTTGGTGTCCTTCAAGATGTCGATAGCCGCCCAGTAAGTTGGATTTTGTTTCCTCTATCCACATCTACATAGCGCTTTCTCTTAGCAATTGAAACCCATTCCGCACGTGGAAGTAATTCGTCGTCAGTAAGAGTGACAGTTGGTGCAGTGGCAGCAGGTATATCAGATGAGGTGGTGTCAGCCATTGAAATCTGATAATTACACATACACCAACAACAATATCCAGAAACGATGTTAAGTTAAGACCAGGTAATCTAATATGACTAAATTGTGACCCCATATCATAAGCTCATGAGCAAAAACATAAAGTCTACAGAGAAACAGTATGCGGGGACATATGAATGCATGATAATTTGCGAGAGGACATCAATAGGAAAATCTCACACTAAAATTAACAACTCGCATAGCTTAAATCGCATATGACAAAAATGTTATCACGCATGAGGCAACTCGCTATGGAACTTGAATTAAATCAACACGCATATCTCAACACGCCTAAGAAACATTTAAGCATTAACACGCATATATCAAAAGTATGAGATAAGTCGCATATGGCAACTCGCATCATCAACATGCTTTGGTCAAAAGAAACTGGTCAACACGTATAAGGTAACACGCATACATCTAAAATATGAGGCAAGTCGCATGTGGCAACTCGCATTCATCAACACGCTTTGGTCAAAAGATGCTGGTCAACACGCATACATCAAAAGTATGAGGCAAGTCGATATGGCAACTCGTGATTCATCAACACGCTTTGGTCAAAAGATGTCGGTCAACACGCATACATCAATAATTATGAGGCAAGTCGATATGGCAACTCGCATTCATCAACATGCTTTGGTCATAAGAAGTGGTCAACACGCATACATCAAATAATGCAACTTGCATACAAAGAACTCGCCGAAATATTCAATAGCAAATCGCAAATAAGCACTTATGGAAACACGCTATAAAATTGCTAGGCAACTCGCATACAAGCAACTATGGGCAACTCGCTATGAAGAACACAACATGAACGACCTAATTAAACAGCCGCATAAACAAAACGTATGATTATAAACACTCGGAAAACTCACAATCCAAGAAGAATCATTATTCAATGAACAAAAGCATCAACCAAAGCAAATCCAATAGCCATTTTTAAACGAGCCTTAATCATCCTCAACACGCATCCAAAAGAGTGATCCAATTAAATTATTTAATCAGTCTCAATATAATGTAAACGCCCCTATTCAATAACATCTAAGACTATTATCAATTTCATTAACCAAAAACATACAAACCTATAGTCAGTGAATATTGATCGAGATGAGAGAGAAAGGACACAATCTGCAAGATGGACTCACAATGAGACAGGGAACGATTACATATCATGATAAAGACGAAATAATTAAGGTCAGATAGCAATAAAACTTACCACACAATCAACTAGGATTAACTTGCTTAGAAGAGAGTTGAGAGAGAAAAGTTTTTGTAAAAAAAACTTTGACCAAGTGTGTTTTTGATTTGACCAAGTTACAACCCGCATACATAAGTACACAGTGATAGCGAGATGACACTTTTAGTCCCTATACTTAGCAACTCGCATACCAGGCAACACACATGCATCAACTAGGTCGGTCAACTCGCAAGATGTCAACACGCATGATCCAAATAAGCAACACGCATACAATCAACTCACATGAATAAAATAAAAGAAAAGGCAACACGCATATTATAAAAACTTGACAAACATAGCTAAACACCTTATATCACACCAAGAATCATAAAATAACTCCACATAGCATGCAACAACCAGACCACACAATTAAGAATGCAGATACATGCAACCAAAATGATCATGATTAATCAAACCCAAGTACTAAATCAAATGAAGGTGCACAATTCTCCCCCTCAATCAATGATACGGGATAGAGAGTAATCATTGATTGATTCAGTAACTTAACAGTGGGTTTATGACAACTTAAGTAAATGATTGTAAAGACGAATAATACTTAATGATTATAAAGACTCTGTTCGAACTTCATCTAAATCCCCGTGTCATTGTTGAATGACATTTCTAGGACCGTAGATGTTATCGATGACATAAATTTGTAAAAACAGTTTTTTTTTAAATTAATTTTTTTGTACAAGACTTAATGAGAACGAGTCCCGAAAAGAGGGATCGAGAGTCGAGTACGAGGTACATCAATTCGACAAGCTACAATTCCGAGTGAGCGATCTTCATTTCATTAGAAACCAGTCATGATGTTCATGAATGAATTGAGCATTGTACACGAAAAGACCGAGGACACTTCACTACTAATAGCACATGTAGTAATGCAAGTAGTGTGGGTTAGTGATGATGTATCCTCAATTTTTGATGTCAGGATCGTGTCTAGGAGTATCATTAATAGAAATCTCTTTAAGTCCAACATTCTTGAAGATTTTACCGTGGGCATCCACTTAAGACAAGATCTAGGTGAGTAAGTCCGCTGGTACCGTGAACTTAAATAGTCTACCAAGAGGAATCCACTCAAAACAATGCTAGCAGAGTTAGATGAAGCCAAATCCCTGTTCTGAGCATTGGTCCTTTTGCAATTAATTTGTTTCTTAGGGGATTTGTCAGCCATTTGATGCATCTTATATGGACTAGATGACCTCCTTATATTTCTGAACTTAGAGTTTTGAACATTCAGCTGTGGATTGTTATTCATTATATCTGAATGAATTAGTGAAGTGACTGGTTTTGACAAAACTATATTCTCATCAACTTGGGAGGCAAGCTTAGATTTAGAGGATTTAAATCTTTCTATCTTAAATGCATTTGGTCGCTTAACCACTGTGTCGACTGTATTGTTAAGTGCAATTGGCTTCCCCAAGGTCGATGGTTTTGTAAACTTAGTGTTCACTCTATTTCCAATGGTTTTTCTAAGCTCATTTTTTAAGGCAACAATGGTGAAGCTTTTATCCTAAATTTGGGCTTTGAGGGCATCAATGTCTGCCACAAAGAAGTTAGTTTGATCTAACAGCTTAGAAGTTATCTCTAATAAGTTCTTCCTTAAGGACTCATTTTCCCTTAATAGCTTGGTCACACATAAAACTAATTCATCATTCCTAGATTTAATCGGGCCACTCACCCTCATAGTTAAGATTGTTCATCCCTTTATAATATTTCTTATGCAGATCCGAGAGTTGTATTTTCGATTACATATGGTTGAGTCTTTGTCCTAACTGGTTTTTAATCGGTTAATTTAAAAATTCTCGAAATTCTGGGAATTCCGGATTTATGCAAGGTTTTGTAGCACGAAAACTTTCTTCCTTTTGTTGTAATGCAATTTCTAAGGAAATGCAGTGTTTTTCGAGAATTGAGTATTTGTTAGAAAGTTCATCAAAACCCCCTTTTTCAACCATTTCATTTGTTTTAAAAATTCTAGACTCAGTCTCAACCAGGGAACATGCATCTGAATCAAGTTCAGGCTTAAGATCAATTTGTTTATGTAGACTAGCAGATACATAATGTTGAACCGTTAAGGGTACCTCATTAGATGACAACAGTTCATCCACTGGTCTTACATGTGTATCCGCATCAGGAGTTACCAAACTGCTGGTTACTTCATTCTTTGTTGTATAGATATTCGCATTCAAAGAACACCGCTCTTTTCAACTGCAATATTACCCGACGTTCACTACTATCTCCTAATTGCACTTGACACTCATTCACGAAATCATCCTTTTGAGCAGACTTCTCAATGAACTTTTCACATTATCCATTAGTCGGATAAATGTATCGATGAACTCGAATTTCCATTCCAAGATGTTTCTTGAAAGAAATTCCAGCTGAGTGTTGATCAAGTTCATGAATATTCCCCATTGATAAATGGCTGGAATTGGTTGTGGATTACCTGAAGTGCAGCATTGGAATCATCATTTGGTGCCTTATTTTTGGTAAGTTGAAGCTTCATTAATTCTAAGTTTGTCAGCAAGGTTCTCGCCAATGTAGGTAAGTCCTGACGGAAAAGAGCACTGCATGTTCGATCCATAATTGTAGATAAAAGCTGTAAGAGATGAGAGTGGAGTAGTTGATATGGCTCAAGGCTGCATTCCATTCTCAAGGCATTTTGCAGATAAGTCGGTGTAATTTCTTGGATTTGAATCTGAGCGAGGTGTTTTGATCATCATTGATTGAATCATAAGGAAAGGCTTTACGAGTAGTACGCACTGTTCTGCAATCCACTTAGTCATATAGTTCGAGCACATTGGAAATTAATGGATCGGTGTTATACTCCATGAGTGTCGAGTTTACGGAATTATTATTCTTTGATTAAACCGAAATGATTCTTTCATGGATTTTACTAAACCAAAAGAACAATGTAGTAAACGTAGCACGAAGAAATGACAAGTCTCATAGACAAGTTGCTAAATAGTCAACTCGCTTAGGTATCAACTCGCTAAACAATAACTCAACACAAGACAAGTCGCTAAGACTCAAGTCGCTAAAGAAACAACTCGCTTAATACTCAAGTCGCATAAGAGTCAACTCGCTAAATAGCAAAGTCGCGATAAACCAACTCATCGCCAATACAACTCGCTTAATAGCCAAGTCGCTTAGAACTCAAGTCGCTGAAGAATCAACTCGCTTAATAGCCAAGTCGCATAAACCAACTCGCCCAATAACAGTAGTAACTCGCTTCCAAACAACAAAGTAACTTGCTTCGAAGAAACGTTTTACCGTGGCTCAACTCGCATAGTACAATATTCAAAAACAACCACTTTAACAATCAAAAATATCCCAACTATGATGATTCAAGCCTTCCAATTCAAAACCTAAGCACATATGATGATCCTAAATACAAAAGTACTATCAAAATTCAAACTTTAACACAAGAAATTGACCAAATGATTCAAACTCTTCTAAACACTTATAACCCCAAAAACCTTATGAAATCCACCAAAACAAAGAGCATGAAAGATGAGTGATCAAACCATGGCTCTTGATACCAATTGTAAAATATAGGATTTCATACACGCATGTAAACTTTAATCATAGAAGCATATGGAGTGTTTTAGAGAGAGAATAAGAGATGTTCTAGTGAGAAAACACATAGAAGGTTAGATTGCAATGAACATCCAACCTCCCTTATGGGGAGAGGCTATTTATACATGTACGCACGCCTTCCTTCGGGTTGTGGATCGTGCATAAATGGGTAAGACCGTCCTTCCTCCACGGTGTTGCACTAGACTAAACTATGCTAATAAGTAACTAACAAATAACGTAATAAATGATATGTCTACGAGCTAATTTAAGCTAGATTATTTTTGGGGTGACCGATGCTTCACTATAGAATTTCCAATTCCTAATAGACTTGGACTAATGATGGTTTAAAACTGAGGTCGAGTTGTTGTTTGGTAATTGGTATTATGTTGGTCTTGTGGTCGAGTCTTTAAGCATAAGGTATTTTTTTTCATTTTCAGTTTTACGCATAAGGGTCTAATTATCTTGCTCGTAAAAAATCTTACGCGTAACTTTCTTACTCGTAGCTTCTTCTTAATCATAAACCTGATTTCTTATGCGTAAACTGTTATGCATAACTTCATCTTAGTCGTAAACATGGTTTTACGCGTAAGCTCTTTCTTGGTCGTAACAGTTTATGCGTAAATAATTGTTACACGTAACATTGCTTAAGCGTAAAGCTTATTTACTCATAAACATATTCTTACGTGTATTCCATACGCTTAAAAATGTCCTTAGGCGTAAGATCAGGGTTTTGACCCAGTTGAAATTTTTTCGGCGAGTTTTCCGACCAAGATTTCCGACCAGATTCATAGAAACCCAGAAACATCATAAAAAATGCTTTATTTTTTACCCTTTTTGACCACACGAATCTGAACAGATGACCACAATATTCACAGGTTTGGTACAAAAACAGTCTAAAAGATGTTGTTTGGACTTAAAAATGACACAAAGCAGATATTGTTACCCTTTGAATAGACCATATGACTTTTTTAAACCAAAAAAGGATACAAAACATGTAAAAAACTGTTTTCCCACAATAATAGGAAGAAAAAGAAATTCCCGACCATGAAATAGTACACAAACAGCTTAAAACATGTATCAAAACCACCATAAATCAATAAAGATGAACAACCTCGCTATGATGCCAATTGTAGGACCGTAAATCTATATGATTTATGTGGTTTTGGGAGGTCTAGGTTAGTGGAAGAAGATGAAAAGATTCATCTTATCCAGTGAGAGAAAGTAGTGAGAGGGAGGAGAAACAAAGGAAACTTTATTGATAAACCAAACAATACAAGAACCTAATGCTTAACCACACCCCTCATAGAGAGTCATGAGGGGTATTTATAGGCTCAACATGCTACAAATTTGCCACTTAAACGATACTAGTCCCTGAGGGCAAAGTATACTACGCATCTAGTCCAATTCACGTAAGTGACATTATCTTTATAAAAGAGCGAGGCTAACAAACTTGCAACAACAAAAACTTGAACATATGCGTATACAGTTTAGGATTTTAATTCGTTAAACACCAAGAAACATATTGAGCAGCTATAAGATATCTTAAACACCACTAAACCATCATGTGATAAACCCTAAATTCGATCCAGTTAACACCTTCCTACATGTGCTTTTACTAATCACATCGGATAAGATCAGATTAGGGTTTAATGGATAACATAAATGCGCATACAATAGAAGAAAACCCTAAAAATTTGAAAATTTATACCTCCTCTCGCGCAGTTTTGTGACAAAGATATATCTTACGATAAATACTCCAATTAAAGATCCTCCGTGAAAAGCTAGCCCGATATACGAGAAGCTCCACAAAACTTTCGTCCCGATCCAACGGTTGACGAATGAGATATCGGTGTTTGAAGACAACCCTGCAGGAAGATACGGAAATTGTTTCCAGATTCGAATTTTTACCTTTTTCTTCGAAAAAACTTGTAGATCCCTAGTAGTACTTGTGAGGATCTAAACACTCTTGAGACTTGTGTTATAGATACTTTGAGTATACCAAGTAGTATGCGGAATCTACTACTTAGTACTTTAGAAGACTAATGTGTTTGATGTATATGAATGAAGGGAACAGTGAACAATGATTTAACAAAATGCTTCAATATTATTATTGATAATAATACGAGTGATCTCGTTATCACTGGGTTTACAACCTTGAAGCTTAACAAAATATGCGTGTATGATCGCTAACCTAGGATCTCCTTTTATAATGCAAGGAGTCCTTTACAAGATAACTATCACTATATGTTCATATAAGATATACAACATCTATTCTATAAATACAAACGTGTACATATCAATTAGGCAAGACAAGTTATATGTACTAGCAAGACTAAGTCGCTAGTACCGCTAGTGTTATCTTCAATGAGCCTCGTAGTATGCTTAGCGCATTAAGTCCATTAGTACCGCTTGCTTAATTCCTAAAAGTAACGGTTAAACAAGTTACTGGTCAAAATATTACCTATATGGATTAATTTGAATGTATATTGCATATAATAGGAAAATTGTAGGTCTATTACCTACATTCTTAAAAGAGTACCTTACTTTTCCTTGACCTTGCCCTTAAATATATATGTTGGTGCATAAGTTAATTGTACAATATGCATGCATAGTTGTATTGTTTATAAGTTACAATTTCATTGATATTTTAACAATTAAATGTTGTTATATTTAGTAAGTGTATCAGATGAATTTTTTAAGACTTGCATCTTTAGATTGTCACAAATGCTTTATAAGGAGTAAAGATAAAGATATGTTAGAATTTTATTTTATTTTATCAAAAACAATTACATATATATAAAAGAGAATTGCAAAATCATCATCGACCAATTGCGTGTTCAGTCTCATCTCGAAAGTGCACTCGCCATCCCCGTTGAAACCTATAGTGCACTCTGTCCCTCGCCAAAATTAAATGACTAAATTACCCTCACAAGGACCAAAGTGAAGATGAAGATGGTAGTTTAGCAATTTAACTTTAGCCGTGACCAAATGTGCACTTGTAAGTTCCTCACATGGACGATGAGTGCACTTTTCAAAGGACATGGATCGAACCTACAATTAACCAAACCATAAAGATGACTTTGCAATTTACTCTATAAATAAAGATAACCTTAACAAAGTTGAAGTAAAATTACATACATACATTGAAATGTATCCACAAATAAGGGTATATTTGGTATATGGGTTTGAGGGGTTTAGGTTGAAAGATAGTCAAAATTATTTGTTTGGTAAGTCCTTTTAGATTCATGCGCCATTGTTAACCCTAGGGTTATAAACGAATCGACGAACACAAACGGAGGCTTATTCATGTCCGCTCGCTTAATTTTAACCGACAAAGAAACAGATACTAACGCTTAAACGAACGAATTTTCTTATTCATATCAGTTTTAAGAAAATGAGTTGTTCATGTTTATTTATGTTCTTTCATTAAGACACTAAAGAAACATAAACGATTGAACATAAATGAACATAGACAAACAAACATAAACTTTATTAAATCATGCACAATATATTATTTTATAAGTGTTGTTTTGTTTATACAAACCAATTTTAAAATTATACAATTAAAAGATATGATATAAGAACATAAATAAATAAATGAACGTTAACGAACGCATAACCGAAAATTCACGAACATAAATGAACGAAGCATAACTTTTGTTCATGTCCGCTCATTTAACTAAACGAACATAAAATATTGTTCATGTTCATTTATTTAATAAATAAATAAATATAAACAAAATTTTTTATTGAATGTGTTAATACAAATAAGCCGTAAAACGCTTATTTATATTTTACGATCTTCTAATGTTTTGTCGATAACAAAAGTAAAATCATATTAACGAAACAAATAAAATACGTAAATGGTTTGAACTAATAGTTTTCTAACACACTTACGTTTCACATAAAACACTTTAACAAGATTAAGTGATTGTATATTTTAGACACATGTACAACAACTAGTGTTTACATATTGGCTTAACAAGCTTAAGTAACTCTATGAGTTAGATACATATGTACAACAACTAGTGTTTACATATTGGGTTAATACATACTTATATTAAGTACACTAAATGGGTAAAACAAGTATATACTAAAATGGGTAAAAGCAAGTATATACTAAATAGATAAAAACTAGCAAATGGTTTTTGACCCATAACCCATGGTTTTATATATACCACTTACACAAGTTCAATGTATCCTTAAGGTACAATGTATCTAGATTGAAAACCATGGATCAACCCATAACCCAAAATACCCATGGACAAAGAGGAGCGGACCACGGATCCCTAGCTTTGTGCTAGCCGGATCCCAAGTGGAAGGGATCCGTGGGATTCGGGGAAACAGTAGAGAATTTCCTCTATAAATAGAGAGCCATTTCTTCCTTTCTATTAATCCCTTTACACATACTTTCCCCAAGTATTCTAACCTCTAACCTCGGATCCAAGAGATCTATGTAGCTTTTCTCTTTTGTTTTGTGTGATCTTGTAGATCCTCTTAAAGGAAAGATCACCACATCTTGAAGACGGCAAGCTCAAGTCCATGAGTTGCCATGCTACTTCGTCATCATCAAGACAACGGTTCTCTTGTTGATAGTTCTTCCTTTCTCCATAGATGTTGGGTTGAAGGCATTAGTGAAGAATGCCGAAAGTGTCAAGATGAAAGCATTAGTGAAACATGCTAATCATCCGCGCCAAAGCATTAGTGAAGAATGCTTAAGGTGTCAAGATGAAGGCATTAGTAAAGGATGCCAAGTTGCCAGTCAAAGGCATTAGTGAAGGATGCCTAAGAATCAAATCGAGTAGCATTTGGGAAGAATGCTTAGTCGTATAATCGATGAGGTGCATCGTTATACATATAAGTGTTTATTTATTCACAAGGATGGTGATATCCTTGATGGTGTTGTAACAAGGAGTAGATCTCCTTGAATGATTCATGAAATGTTTATTAAGCGGTCGGTTCATTTACAATTCTAGTTAACCCCAAATCTCAATTTCCAACTCGGTGGGTTTTAAATATAAAGACCAATAAAGATTCTTTTTTTGGTTTTAAACAAATGTTAGCCACATGATCAAAGTGATTCTTAGTTTTATTTGTATTTTTTATTAGAAAATAATGTACAACATCTTAAAACATCTTAACGAAGTTATAAATATATACATTTTTTAAATAATAGTTAATTTATTCTCTCCTCTTTTCCTTTCAAACCAATCGTAAATCCAAATCTAAGTCCAATCACACTTACAAGCCAAACGCACCCTAACTATATAAGTTCAATACTTAAATGCGGATCTATAACCAATAAGTACATAACAAAATAAAAACTAATTTGATCTAGACATGAGCGTGAAGGATCCAAGGTTGTTGTGTTTCCCAGATGTAGAATTGAGAGGCATGGCGCAACTTTTGCTCGACAGCTCAATGAAATGAAATACTTTTAATCACGGTAGCTATGTGAGTCCAACAATGAAATCTATAGTTAAAATTGGCTTTGTTTCTTGCTAATCATATTAAAAGGGATGTGATTTGTACACTCCAACAAATGATTGGTACAACTCTAAATTATTGTGTTTGGACATTTATACCTCACATAGGTGAAAGTGTAAGGATAGCGTGGGGTATAAATGTCAAACATAATTTTTGAGTGTATAAATCGTTGTTGAGTCTAATCATCTCTCATAAAAGGTGGTATTGGTTAGAAGAGGACAAAATGAATATATACTCTTATCTTTAAATGTTGTATTGGTTTTGTAGAATCTTTTTATCTTTGCTTTTATGACAGTATAATAAACCACCAAAATGAATATATTCTCTTATCTTAAAAGGTATTGGTTTCGTAGAATCTTTTTATCTTTGCTTTTGTGACAGCATAATGAACCAGTAAACCACCGAACAAAATATCTTAAATCTTGATTAACCTCGGAGTAATGACATACATTTCTATAATATTTTCTTAATTTATGTTATCTGCATAAACTTTTACATAGTTATTTACTATTTGTTTTTTTTAATCTTTTTAATTTATTATACTTTCATTAAAGTATAAAAAAACAAATATAATAAAAGTATAAATAAATGTTGTTAAAATTGCCCAAGTTTATAAAAGTTTAAGAGTTTATAAAATTATAAGAGTTTATGAAAATTAGTGTTTGTATGAACATAAGGTTTTTTTTAAACTCTAAAACAAAACAATGTTTGATGTATTAAATAGGTATAGAAAGTCCTAATAATAGTTACATGGTCTATGTATAATGAAATAATTTATTTTCTCTTGTAAGGTTTGAATTTTGGTGTATAGATAATATCACAAAAAATTAATCACTTGGTTGGAAAATTCACTTCTTCCTAATTTTAGATCAATGATAAATAAACATTTACAAAGTTCAATTGATAAGATTTGAACCTTTGCTGAAAAAAATCTTGAGAAAACAACTATGTATATATTCATTAGAGTCGAATTATTTCACATACCCATTATCTCTCACAATGACACATCCAAATCGTTCATTTAATTTGATCAAAAAGACAAGATTTAAAACTAAAAAACACGGAGGAACCAAAAGTGTAAATTCACTCATAACTCACCCCAACCACTCTCTCATTTTTTATTTAGAACCCACCCACTCAAAAACACATACTACACCTACTTTCTCTCTCTAACTTTCAAACCCTAACCTCCAACCGTAAAAATTAACAAAAACCATGATTTAACCGTGCAAATAACATAAAACACATGGAAATGATTTAACCATTCAAATATCACAAATAACGATTTTTTTTCTTCCTAAAATCAGGTGGAATTAAATCCATTTTCCAACGCCTCAATATATATTACTATGGGATACATACGACATTGCAATTGTTGAGCACACAAAATATGTGTCAACATAGAATCCCACAACGAACAAAAAGCTTATAACAACACGCAACTAAACCATCTTGTTTGTTATGCAAAACTTTCATCAAAACACCTACAAAACAAAAGATATGACACAAAATATCACAAGTAATACTAAATAAGCTAAGAGCTTAACTAATAAGCATTCTACACTATTATCAGCTTAAATAACACAAGTAATATACACATATGATGCATGACATATTCATAACAACATTAATATGAAGCATTCACATCAATAAAAACAACAATCCAATGCAATTCCAGCAAAATTAAACTAAGAGCTTAACTAATAAGCAAATTTATAATATCATCAACTAAAAATATCACTGGTAATACTACACATATGATACAGAGCAGATTCAAAAAAAATTTAAAATAAAGCAATCACATGAAAAAACAACAAACAAATGCAGTTAAAAGCAAAATTAAACTAACAACTTAATAATAAGCAAAATTACACTAACTTAAATAGCTTATCAGCAAGTTAAAACAATATGTCAGCAGATTAAACATAATTTTCATCAAATTAAACACAATTTTCATCATTCAACAGTTAATCAAACACTAACTTTAAAAACAAGACACAAAAGGAAGTGTTTGTTGGTCAACGCTCAATATTTTCCGGTGAACCAACAACCCTACTCCATTCATGGCAACCACCACAACCACCATTATCTCCGCTGTACCAGAAAACAATGACAACCAAAAGATGAAGACGTCATCTTTTAGTCTTCATCAGATCTAACAGATAATGACGTCATCTTCTCGTCATCGTCACCGAACGGTTAACCGAAGTTAATATTCCGGTATCTACCACACTTAATGATGATCGCGACGTGAAGTTGAGGTGATGAAGATGATCGGAATGAAGATCGGAAAGACAATTGAAGAAGAATTGCAAAATGCTTGTGGATGGAGATATGTAACTGAATTTGAGGGAAAGGGGTGAGAGAAAGCGCACACCCCAATCACCGCGACTCTATGATATGTCCGCATGCAAAGATAGGTCCCATGAAGTGAATGCCTTAGTTACCGCGAAAATACATTATGCTAAAAGTGTCAACACAAAGGTTGAGTGAGTTCATAGAGTTGTTGAAAATGTTCAATACGACTACCACAAGTATAAATTATGTATGACAATGTCGCCACAAAATGATACAATTGCTATAAGTCCATGACACGAAACTAGATCGATCATGATGTTCGCCTTAACAGAGTGTTTGCAAACAACTCAAATAATGTTATTAAATGAAATGCATCCGTTTAACCAGCTTGGAATCCACCAACCCGATGGAGGAGTCACCCGATAGATCTATCCACTCACCTCTCGCTTCGAATTAACGGTTCATGTTATATAATGGGACATTCAATTGGCATGAGGTAACTTAAGCAATGTAAATGAATTTGATATACTTGGTATCGTAATAAAATGATGTGCAATGTATTTTCCCGTAGGTTTGAAATAAGTGAAAACTTGAATAAATCGGGCTATGAAAACTCACTGTTGCAATGATAATGATGATATATCGCAATATCGAAATGAGGCGCAACCTCACGACCGTGACCTATTATGAATGATATGTTCTAATGTAAATCATGAAATAATTTCGTGCATGCAAATCCATATGTAATCTATACCACTTGTACGTTTTGAAAATAGAATTTATCGTCGAAATATATGTTTATGACATCTCGTCATGTTATAAAATACTTTACAAGTATATATCGTTGAATCAACATCCCACGATAGTCGTTTAATGATTTATTATGAAATTATAACTGTACAGAAACAATGTCATTTGACAATTCCATGAAAGTAACTAAACGGCCTCTAAAAGCTAATCGTAAAATGGTGCACGCCGAGCGTTAGAAACTAACTCAATGGTTTTTGGGAAGCTCATATCATAATCTCAAAGTTTTAGTGTTTAATTTTCCATCCTAAAGGTCTCGATCACAAAGGAAAATATAAGTTAAGTATGGTACTTTAGTCCAAAGTATAGTTTAAAGATAGTTTTCGGCAAAGTTTAAGCGACCGTAATTAATTCATTACAACTCCGCTTGACGAATGGTTGGACATTTTGGAAAATAGGCTAGGTGAACTTACTTTTACTAGAAGATATCACTTTATAAAAAGTTCTACATCAATGTTAAAAACAACCTTCAATATGGTCACTAGTTTTGCCGTAATATTTGCCTATTAGAAATAATATAGTTTTTCTTATATAATAAAGTTATGCAACTTCGTGAAAACGTATAATTTAATCGTTACAAGTCCGCTTTCACGCTTTAAAGGTCCTTAGCTTTGCATCAAAGTATACTAACATATTTTTGACAAGTCGACATAATTTATAGGAAAATTCCATATATACCCAAATGAAACTACATAATGCCATATTTACCCAAATGACAAGTTTTCAATGCATGAGTACAATGCTTTTAAAGCATGTGTTGGGAAATATGGATTTATGATGTTTGTTTTGGGTATATATGGAATTGCCCTAATTTATAACACCTAAGTTTCATTTTTTTGACTCGTATAAAATAAACAATACATGCTTAAATTTTAAAATTATAGTTTTCGCCTTGAAAAATTCATAACTTCTTCGTTATAGCTCCGCTTTAACCGCTCAAGCGGCCACTTTCGCTTTAAAGTGTATTTTCTAAATATCTAGCCCAAAATATTTTACAAACTGTCGGACTTTCCAGATTTTTAAAATAAGGACAGACCTTATATATAGTTGTCGAAATGAGTTTTATCACAAAAAACCTATTCTAACCAATTCAAAACAACTCCGAAGCTATTCAAATCCTACCATACACCTTCTTAGGGTGTCATGGGTTCCTAGACATCACCAAAAGTGATATGTTTCAAAGGATAATTTATAGGATGATGAATATATATTTATAACACTAAAACAATAAAAAGTGGTATGGATCATGGAATTCATGCATGTTTTCTATAAGAAACATAAAAATACATCATGTAAGAGTATGAAAGATTATGAAAAATTATTAGAACACTTACTTGAAGGATTGAAGAGTTTTGAGCAAAGTATACTTAAATAAATCATGAGGTTTTATTTCAAAACCTATACTAGATCACTAATAGAACTAAATAAACACTTGAGCTTGTAAAATTATGTTTTCCTTCTTCTTCTTGCTATGGTGACTACAAGGACCATGGAGAGATTTTTTCTTTTTCACCTTTAGCTTATGTGTTGTATGTGTTATTTTGTAAAATAAAGTTGCAAGTATATGTAAATATCTTAAACCATAGGTAAAAGGGTAATTTAGTAGTCAAATAGCACAAGTAACTTTGATGATTCGAGGGAAGTCGTCAAGTGAAAAGGGAAAGGTATGAGGTGTATTTTGTTAATTAAATTCACTTTAAGTCATGTATAATTTATACTTTGTATATATAATTAATTATTATGTAGCGTTAGCTAGAAATCGATTTTAACGAAACAAAATAAAATGTATTGAAGTCATAAAATTATAAAAATACATTTCTTACATGAGTTGAGTGAATAAATATTTTATCGAGTTGAATTTACAAAACCGTCAGAGTTATATAAACATAACAATTTATATACGAAATAAATTAAAAACATCGGGTAAACTAATAATATAATTTTTATAGTCTTAAAGGAGTATAAAAATATATTAGGAATATTTTTTTGGAAGTGTCGGATCAATATTCAAAATAAATGTTGACATGATAGCGCTTATTTAATAGGAAAATAAACGTTTAATTGAAAAATGCAAATCCATGCATGAACCGATATGAAATGATGTTATTGATGATTTGTAGACTAAATCTAGTCTATATGAAATGTCCTTGATGATATGTTCATGAATACGCAGCTTAACCCTCCAGGTTACGCGTATTTGATACTCGTAAACCTAATTTACGATAAATGATGAAATAGTGAAACTTTTAAAGTTTGTAAAATGACCCGAAATTCACACATTGAGTGTGTGAAATAATGAAAGATAAAATGATAAATTAGAAGAAAAAAACCAAAAAAACACTTATATAGTGTGAGTAAAAATGTTTTATAAGATTAAATCTTATGTTTAATCCCACCATTAAATTAAACTAAATAAATGATAAAGATTGATCTCTCAGTATATGCTAAAATAAGAGTATGTAACTGAACTTTTCTCATATTCATCTAGCTAGACAATTATTTGTTAAGTTATTTTTCTTCTCTAGCATTTAAGTAAATTAATGGTGCATGTTAGCATATACGAGTAGTTATTATTCATAGTGCATTTTAGCAAATCCATAATTGTATATATTAATGATTGTAATAAAAGCAAACATTACTGCAAACTTATACTAATCCCTATAGTGATCTAGTAATTGTATCCTCATAGACCATTTTTTATATTGTGTATAAGATAAGTTTTCTTTTACTTACTTTTATTTTGATGTTTATCGGAGGACATTTATTTAGTTTGATCTAATAGTGAGGAATAACTTAAGATTTAATATGTCAACCTAAGTTCATGTTTTTTTCTTACCTTTCGCTTGTCTTTTTGTCTTTCTGGAGTAACATTTTTTTTTTTGTCTTTTTCTCAAATTCATTTTTTTTTAATTCGTTTTTTTCCACTTTCATCGTTTTACGTCATTTTCATACGTTTAAATCTTTTCGGACCTTTTATATGTTTTCGTTTGTATTCATACATTTCGTCCGTTTTCATACGTTTCCTCCGTTTTCGTCGGTTTTCATATGCTTTTGTTCGTTTTCATACGTGTTCGCTCGTTTACGTCCGTTTTCTTTCGTTTTCGTCAATTTTCATACGTTTTTGTCCGTTTTCAAACGTGTTTTTACGTTTCATATGTTTTCGTCCGTTTTCATACGTATTCGTCCGTTTTCGTCTGTTTTCTTAGGTTTTCGTCTATTTTCATACGTATCTCAGAATATCACTTGTGATATTCAGAAACGTATGAAAACATTTAAAAACAGACGGCGTATGGGATGAAAACGTAAGAAAAGGGCGAATATGTATGAAAACGGACGAAAACGTATGAAAGCGTAAAACACGTCAAAGCGGATGAAATGGACGAAACGTGAAAACGGACGGCGTGTAACGGGCGGCGTGAAATAAACGAGCGAAATGGATGAATATGAAATGGACGAAAATGTATGAAAATAGACGAAAGCGTATGAAAGCGGCGTGAATTAAAAACAAGCGAATTAAAAAGAAAATGTGAATAAATAAGAAAGACAACAAGATAAGAAAAAAAGACAATAAAAAGACGTGAACTTAGGTTGACATATTAACTCTTAGGTTAATCCCCACCATTAGATCAAACTAGATGGATGGTGAGGATTTGTCCCTTGGTAAATGCCAAAATAAAAGTATGCAAAATAACTCACCTCTTGTGGATAATTGATAATAAGAGAAAAGATCAATATAGATCACATATTTGTCGTATATGCAATGAACCAATCATGTTCATTTATTTTTTGATCAAAACAAATAAAAAATTAACTTTCACATTTTTAAAAAATTAAATATCATGCAAACCGTTAATCGTTACGCAAAAAAAATCATATCATCGCGACGAGAATTAAATTATCTTTCTATAAATATGTACTTTTATATATTTTCGACTAATATTGTTTTTTAAAATTTTCGCCTAAAAAAATTACATGTTGTTTTTAAAATGAATCACATGTGATTTTTACAAACCACAAATGATTTTTAAAAATCACATGTGATTTTTCTCGTCGGAAATTTAAAAAAAGGTTCGTCGAAAATATATACAAAATGCATATCTATAGAAGATAATTTAAATCGTCGTCATGATGTATTTCAAGTAGAAGATTTCTGGTTTGCAAGATATGTTTGTTGTTAAAAAAAAAGTGGAAAATAGTTTTCTATTAATTTTGATAAAAAAATGAATGACTAAGATTAGTTCATTCTACAAAGATTAGTTCATTAGATATATGTCAAATATGAGATGTATATTAATCTCAACTCTTGATAATAATACTAATACCATTTGTAATTAGTAAGTATTATAAGTTAACTAACAATGAACTTAGTACAAAAACATTGTAGAGTTGGTGTTTTTAGATTACATCATTGGAGAATAAAGTATTTAAAAATAGCAGGATATGAATATATGCTCTTAATTTTGCCTATATATTAAAGAATAGAGATATAGTTTTCTTTAAAGAGCACCATGGAGTGTTTTGAAAGACCAATTAAGTTTCCGGACCAGCTGAAATGTATGTGTGGCAATTGCGTGCAAGATACATGTGTTTCATGTGATGAGGCGACAGAAGAAGTTATCTCCGAGTGCGGAACTTTTAAGGGGCAGGAGAGGGTCCCGGTTCCTTCAAAAGTTGCGGCAACTAATAACGATATAAACAAATCTCCGATTCAGCCCCCTCAAAATAAATCCGGCCCTCCTAAAATAAATGTTCAAGTTCCGCCACCGGTTATCTCCAATGGAGCTATGGAGTCAAACCGCACCAAGCATCTTCAGGTACATCTTATATTTCAGTGAAACTCTAATGCACTTTTACGTTTTATCAAAGTTGTAAGACAAATAGGTATTGGTGAAAAGGGTAAATCTTTAGATTACAGTTATAATTTTTGTTTTCTTTTGCCTTCAAATAGAAAAAAAGATGTTTGTTTTCTTTGAATATATATATATTTTTTTTTTCCTTTAACTTTTTACATCAAATGTAAATTTAATCTTCGTATATTACCATAAATAAAAGATAATACTCACACTGGCACACACAATCTCACTGTGTGATTAATTTCTTGAACAAATTAAAAGCCGCAATAAACATGAAATAAGAGCACGTTGATTCCGTTGAACATCCTAGTGTTTCTAACTTTAATACATTGAGTTATATTTTTTATTTGTTGAAAGGATTGTAAAGAAGTGACACAAGTTGGCATATGGGGGAAACAAAAAGCATCTCCTCATAATCACTGGGATTTTCGACTTGAAAAGAATCACAAGCTTGTGAAAATAAGCATCGATCATGGTGATCTAATATTTTCGCTCAAGTTTACTACTCAAGATGGTAGGGGTTGTTTGCATGAGTCGAAAAAAGCAGGTGGATGGAATGGTGGATGTCGAGTATCCGAGGTAAATAATCCAACACCAGTGACTCAGAATCTACATACCTATTAGATCTTGCAGTTCCAGTTGACTGACCTCTACATGGGTCGATTCGGTTATGTAATGCGTCAAATAAGCATTAATAGAAGAACATTAAAAAAGTTTAATTATTAAATGAGAGATAAAAGGTTTTTTATATAATATTTTTATATAAGCTCACCACTCATCAAATAAGTCATAAAACTTTGACTTATCGTAACTCTCTCATATAAGCTTATAAGCCTAAATATATAAGCTTAGTCAAACGCTTAACTAAACTTACTTTTATTATATAAGCTAGTAAGCCCGTAAGCTTAGACAAACGCCCCTACAGGTTTTAACCCTCACTAAAAACAACCCTTTGAATTTGTCACCTAACTAGTACCTGGACCATTTTTCACATCTAATAACGTGTGCTTGACTTTAGGAGTAAATGATCTTGGCTACATGGCTTTCAAAGATTCGCTATCTTGTTAATTATAGTGTACATAAATAAACTATTTTTCTCATAATATTTTCATTTTTTTTTCTTTTCTTTTTTTTTTTTTAATCTTGATCTTACTTAGGTTACCTTCGATTATGATGAGGAGCTAATTGGCATTTCTGGAACGGTTGGGGTATCTAGGGGAAAATATGCCGGGTACACAGTAATTTCATCATTGTCTTTCATAACGAATAAAAGGACACATGGGCCTTTTGGTCATGCAAGAGGGACTCATAGCTCCATTGGAGATAAAATGTAATACCATCAATGGAGCTATGGAATAAAGGTTCATTCGCAGGATTTTATGGCCTTTGTGGGTATTACATTGATGGTATAGGTGTCTATTTGAGGGCTACTATGTAATAGTGTTATCAATACATAGCATACTTTGGGATGTGTCATCAAATTTCAGTTGATATGTAACTAGCTTGAGAGCAGGTTAATGGGGGTTAATTTTAAAAAAATAAATAAATGAGATTATAATAAAGTAATAACGTAAATTTTTAAATGTAAAATATGTTTGAGTCACAATCGATTTATAACTATCGTTCGTTGCAATCTAAAATAGATTGACTCGAACATAAAATGATGTGATTTCAATGATCAATTGAGTTCTTAACAAACCTTGTAACATTAAAATAATGAATCATAGTATAATATAACGTGATTACACCAATGATACATCGTGATATAATATGAACCTTGTTCAAAGACCTTCAAGTACTTCTTTATACACGACATTTGTTGTGGTTTGGAGAGATTACCATCCCGATCACAAACGACAACCTTCAAACCCGCTTGATTTTTACTCTTGATACTGACAGCGTACGGTTGTCCATGTGTGAACACGGGACGGCAAGTACAAACCAACTTTAAAGTGATAGCCCTTGGCTTTTGTTAATTGTCGTGGCAAAGATCTTGATATCGGATATTGTTTCGACAATCTTAAGAGGCAAGCGCTTATCGACGGAGTAATCCTCAACCTTGGAATAATCACCTTTTTCCGAAGTTGGTTCCGTTAATGATATCGCTTGAATAGAGGTTCTTGTTAATTTAAGTACTTGAAGTCTTGTACCATTACATAAACCATTTGATTGGTCTATGTTTCTTAACAACATAATCGACACTCCGACTTTTAAAGCAAGCCTGTGGTTTGGAACACCTGAGAATTTCAATCCATCCTAATATATATCCATAGGCATGATAGTATTAGTAGTGAGCTTCAATAGGCATAATAATAGTTATTTTATTTATTTATTTATTTTTATTTTTTGATAATATCAATAACCACCGTTGGCCCAACTGCCCTGCCTAAGGTAATTGATAACATATTCGTTTATATATTATCTAAATTACCAATGGTTTCAATGTCGACGCCTAGTACTTATTGTTTAGCCAGAGCATAGTGAATACTATACTCAAATGACATTATTGCAATATAGTTTATATATAATTTAAATACCTCTCTAATTATGGTATTTGATGTGTACTTCTTCTCCATTTCAAGAGGATTTACCTATACTTACAAAGTGAATAATTATCTCATATGACATTATAGTTCTAAAAAGGAAAACTTTGATATAACATCATAATTAACAAAAGTGAATCGGTAAAAAACACACTCAGAACATGGTGTAAGAGGTGGTGGTTTCTACCAATTAATTATAAATATGACACTCGATAACAATACAACACCCCTCTATGGCTCGACGACTCGGTAATGCTAAAACGTTTGAAGCATTCGAAGAAAATTACCATCTTTAATCTTTTGTGTTTCAAATTAGTGGGCAAGAATAAGCGTTTTGGGTCAAAGCATGTATATTTTTATATGGGTCGATATGGGTAAGTTTTAGCAATATCAAGTTGTATATTTAGTCAAATGATGCCTATACTCTTGCAGAAGATTCTTGTGCACCCCTTTTCGTCGTCCTATCCAGTAAAAAATTTATTCATGTGAGTCCACGTCTTGCAAAAGTTGAAATATACAAAATTTACCATGAAGATATATTATTAAGTGTTATAGAAGCTCTAAGACCAGTCACTTTAACCCACTTGATCCCATGTCTTTTTTATAGCAAACGATATACCGACCCATTCCAACCCATATATTGTTATGTACCTAAGCTTGCTCCGTATAGTAAGAGCATCCAAATAATAATTTTTTATCCTTTAACTCTCCTGTATGTATAAGTAACCACCTGATAATCCAAATACGAAAACTATAAATGAGCCTTTGCTAACTAATTTATTCCATTAAATATTATTTAGACTAAAAACTAACATAAACTCAACTAACCAACCAAATATTAGTATCATTAACATCAACGTAGCTCAAACAATTTATTAAAGATATGTATAAGAAACATATCTTGAGAAACACATAATTTGAATGACTTTGTTAGCCACTTAACACTTTCAAATCTAATACAAATAAAAAGAAATTCTTAATACTTGATCTAAAGATGACTTATATATACTTATTCAATATTTACACACTTGTTTTCACATTACAATGCTTATAATTGTTCTTTACTTATTCAGTTGTAATGAGTTCTTTGGCTTGCTCATATGTTGTCTCTCCATAAGCAATGTACGAAGATACTTCTTCGTCAGCAACGATCTCCTATTACATTTTTTTAGCATTTTAGTGTATTAACAATCTACAAATCCGCTAAATCTTTCGTATCTCACTTGCCACATAAAAAATTGCTATATTATTTCAATGATATAGTTATTGTAATAACGTTATATAAGTCCACCCCTTCATATATAAGCAACAAAATTTGGGCTTATCAAAACCCTCTTATATAAGCTCATAAGCCCACTCATATAAGCTTAGCAAAATACTTACTTTGTGTATGGTCCATATAAAAGACAAACATTGGTGTATGGTCCATATAAAAGAGCATGTTATAATATTGGTTACTACAGAGTAGAAAGATCAAGCTGGCTGCAAATATAGATCATTTCTTCCACATGTCTGCAAACTCTCGACCTCTGATGGATTTGATTTTCTTTTCATCTTGGCTTTAACCTTTATTGCATAATTATCATCTGTATGACTCTCTTTAAAGACCGTATCTAACAACAATCAAAAGAAAAAAGAATGTCACAAATTCGCATGCATCATCTCACTTGACTGGAAATCATGCTTAATTCAGAAATGTCGATATTATAAGTTCAGAAACATAAATCCTTATGAAACATAGAATAATTTTTCTGAGAGTTGGACCATGAAAGCTACCACCAAATAGCTTGATTGAATCTATAAACAAAAGCTTTGACTAACCTCTTCATCTAAGGGATTTCTAATCAAGTTTGAGGAACCAAATAGCTTGATTGAATCTATTATTTTCCCAAATAATATATATACGTATAACTAAATATATGTCAAACAAAACATTCACTAATATCATAACTTTGTTCTGATTCAATTTGCAAAAGATTTAGAATTAAACCTGCTGCCATACAGAGGTTGTCTTCTTCTTTTGAGAAACCCCCGTGGTTGATGTTCGGTCGTAGGTAATTTGACCATCTCAATCAGAAGTGCTTAATTCGATCGATTATCTTAGCTGTAGCAACATACCATAACAATATTAGGCACACAATATGTATAAATATAATCTTATCTACCAGGAAAAAGTTGTGATACAAACCGGTGAATGAGGATTAGAATACTATTAACAAATGAATTAGAAGAGCCAATTCCTAAGATTTTCCCTACAAATAGAACAATTTGCATTAATGGACTGCTAAAATTACCAAATACAAAGTATGAATGACCAATAAACATAGAGGTGGCATCTGGCTTTCTACCTTCATAAGGACCTGTACCAACATGTTTACGCTATCAGTTTTTTTATCATCTCATGGTAAACAAACACCCTCCAAAACCTCTCGACATGGTAAACAAACATCCTCCAAATTTTTGGTACCTATATTAATCGAATACGTTTTTTATGTAGTGGTTTGAACAACCAATTACAAACAGTCAATCAAACTCACATCAGAAATAACCCATTAACCAATTCGATCAAATAGTCAATCATTACAACTTCAATATGAACATCCTGTATAAAAATAGTTTTGAACAAACAAATAAAAAACGTATAATAAATCAATCAAAGCAAATAAAACACATTGCTTACCAATTAGTAAAATCCTCAATTCTTCATCTAAGGGATTTCTAATCAAGTTTGAGGAACTATAACTTGGTAATTGTTTTAGAATTAAAATTAAGGACAAATTCTCTTCCACCAACTCCATAAAAACAACCCTTATAATGGTTTTTAGACTTACCAACTTACAACTTTATAATGGTTTAAGGCATGTGAATAGAGTAGGCCTATTTGTAGGTTTATTTAGTAGGCTTATTTATCACTACTCTAATATTTAAATTCGCAAACATGCAATTTCATGTACGTTTCAACTAATGGGTACTTTTTAGAGACCAAAATGATATCATTTTCCAATATTGTTGCAATATTGATCAAGGAAAAGGAATATAAAATGATTAGTAAGGTATACATGCCTTTAAACAACTAATTATTTTTGTACTTCTAATTCTAATGTGCATTCAAAAACCTTCGTAGTGGCACACACCATATGAAGAATGTTTACAGATAATAATAGATACCTCTAATTAAAAAAAATAAAGTGAGCAATATATGTTAATATCATTTCCTAATGTTAATGCCAAGAATCATCAATAGTATCACAAATTAACATGTTATCCGTTATCGTAGGACCATGTCAACATGGCCAAACTTACGACCTTTCCCAACTAATATTAATGGCGGTAAAAACATGATATTAATGTGAAATAAAAACCATACTTTTAGTGCCAAACAACCTCATTTTGTCAAAATAAGCCACTGAACACAAGGAGTCACTTTAATATTAAGAGATGAAGAAACTAAGAAAAGTTGGATTTTCGAACCTGGCATGAGAAACCTGATATGGAGGATATGATGACGAATAAATGTTCCTGATCAATTATGTGAGAAAAAACATGAATGGTCTTTTACAAAAACATAAACTCACACATACACAATATTTCCAACTTGGATATTGATTATCTGTGAACAACTCGACTTTTAAAATCCATTTGATTTTCTTTAATGAAGCATCTACAAATAGATTATATATTCGCAATTGTGTTGCCAAATTCAGAAAAAATGAAATTATACGTAACAACTCCCCTGCATGTAGAAAACACATTGGCGACCCGTGCTGCAAAGATGACTATTTGGCAAGAGCAATGTGATGTTGAAGCTAACCTACAATGGATGTTGTGCATCAGTAAGTAATATGAACATAATGAAAACATGTTCTTTGTTAGGTGCAACACACATGCTGCAAGTAAAGACTATTTTATTAAGTGGTATCATTTTCAGCACCACAACCTGTGAATGGGTCGATTTCAGTTAAGTGTTCATCTCTATTAGGGGCATTTAAGTAAAATAAGATAAGATTATATGAACAAAAAAAAGCTGAAAGTCGTCCATAATATGCTCTTTAATGTATGAAACATAAGTGGAAGACTCAAAAGTTTATACAAATACTAAAGTTGTTTCAATGGTCATAATTTCAAGATTCCTCCTTTGGATAGTAATTCGGATCTCGTTCTCATCAATGGTTTACCCTACAACAACTACTGAGTAACAAATCTACTCAAGATAAAAAGCTATACGACTTGAAATAAACATAACTGAACTAAACAAAGTAATTAAAAATATGCTAAGGGAGCAAATATAAATCCAATCTAATCAAATATGCTAAGGGGAGAAGGCTCATACTCATTTTCAGGCAACAAAAGTTAAACACGGGATCCCCGATTTTCCATCTCTAATTGCTTACTTTAGATACAATGGCCATTACCCTAAAGGGACAAAGAAGCACATGTGCAAGTAGGATTTGTCCCGGTCTACTACCAGAAGCTCAGTCCACAATAGAAAGGTAACCATATAATGCCACAGAACAATCTATCATGTAACATGATACAAACTCGGTCTCGTGTATCATCAGTTAAAGTCCACAATAATCAACTTTCAGTTAATCCACCACACATCTATGCTTATGGGTAAAAAAAATATATGCCTAAGGTCAAACTTACCAGATACGATCCATTTTGTTGTTTAATCACCATCAGAAAGTACTCATTTTGACTCCCAATAAGTACTCGTTTTGAGTCGTTATGCTTCTCATTAATATAACCTATCCACATATCGTATTCTTATATAGGCACTTCAAGTACATAGACACACAATTCTAAATCAATAAGCAGCCATCATTTACTTTTTTGTACATCGTTATCAGTTTCCTTTATCTGATGTGAAGCCAAGGCCCAAAGAGCATAATTTAGATATGACGGAACATTTACAAAATGTCAAGTTCAGAATAAACTTATCAAGGTTTCCTAGTATTTACTGTAAGTTTATTCTGATGTAATTTCTATATCATGAAGCATCCTTTTTTAGGTTATATGAGTAATTTAACTTTTATTACACGTCTCCTGATCTACTATAAGATATTGACTGTGCTTCGCTATATTATAGGAGATAGTTTAGCTTACACTTGGTCGATGATCAGTTTAACATCAAAATATTGACAACGCCGATAACAGGTGTTGGTACAAACCCATGTATAATATTGACAACAACACCAATAATAGGTCCTTATGCAACAACACCAATTTAGATATGACCATACACCAATGTTTGCTTAAATCCTTATGCAACTTGCCTCAATACAGGCATTCAATACTGATAAGCCATTATAACAGATAATTCTAAATACATCATATTAGGCCACAACAAAGCTATTAGCATACTTTGGGATGTGTCATCAAATTTCAGTTTATATGTAATAAGCCATATGGGCATATGGCACTTTCTCTTACTTACAGTTTTTATGTAATATCAAAGTTGAGTTGTTTTGTTCGTTTAATTTGTGTTCGTCTCTAATCGTTTAATTTGTGTTCGTCTCTAAATATTTAAATTTAAAAGATTATAAAGAGTTTATTCATTAAGAAAGCTCTAACCAATGAGTACAAATAGAATAAAACACAAGACACTGTTTTTCTCAAGTTTATATCTATTGATCACTAAAAATACAATAGACACGAGCTCAGAATCGAAATTATTAGTTACGAATGTAAACTAATTACACTTTGCATTCTCATGAGAAATCTATGTGTAACCACAAGGGGTGAAGCCACTAGTAATAATATTGGCTTCCTATAGGTCACATGTTCAAATCTATCGGGAAGAAAATTAATCTCCTTATGGCCACAGAGGTTCAACTGCGCCGACTTCAGAATATTCAAAATGGTAGTCGTCGGCCCTAAGATTAGCCGGCTTGCAAAATTGAATCAGAGACCCAGGTAAATAAAAAATAAAGTAACAACAACACTATAATAAAACTAATACCTATTGATAACATATATAGGTAACTAGTGTTAGATCCCCGTGCACACACGGGGCTTTGTGTCTAATTTTGTTAGATAAATTTTGGTTTAATAAATATATAGAGTTCGTATTATGTATTAAATAAATACATCAACATTAATAATTACACTAGCAGGGTACCCGCGCGTTGCGGCGGAGGGTACCCTGAAATAAAATTTTCCGGTGAATTATGTATTTTAGTTTATTATTTTCTTTTTGACAACAAATTTACGGGGATCAAGAATTTTGTTTAGTCCGTGCCCGTTCTCGTTCGAGCTCGACCCCGTTTGGACTGTACCCGTTCGGGCTCAGACTCACTTGGCCCGTTGCTCGTTCGCGCTTGAATATTTGTATAATGTGCTTTATTATTTGTATTAGTGATATTTAATGCACGAATCGTGTTTAAGTTGGTTGTACAATATGCTTGATAATTTGTATTTCTTGTGTAAGGAGTATTTTAATAACTGCATTACTTGTATTTATTGACATGTTAATTAGTTGACTACATTAAATATCTTGACCACATTAATAGTGCTTTGTATTTTGTACATTAAGCTTTAAGACTTGTAAGTCTTAAAATTAATATTGATGAGAAAGATCATTAATCGTGCATTGTGTATTGTACAATAGACTTTGTATTTTGTAAGTCTTAATTTTAAGACCATGAGGAGAGAGATTCATTCCTCTATTATAAATAGTATAGATATGTATATCATTATTTGTTATAAATATCAAAACACAATAAATCTCATATAAAAAAAACCATTGTTGAATTTTGTTACTTTCAATACAAAGTGATATAAGTAGATACATTCTTTCTTCAACTGGAAATATTTTGTAAGACCTCTTTGTAAACAACATTTGTTGTTTTATTTGTAGCTTTTCCATCTTTATCACATATAGGGCTGAGCGTGGAAGGTTCAAAACCGAACCGGACCGACAAAAACCGAACCGACCCGACAACCCTTTGGTTCGGTTTCGGTTTTGGTTTTTTACGATTTTCGGTTTCGGTTCGGTTCGGTCCGACCCAAAACCGACAAAAACATGCACAAACACACGTAAACCGAACCGAACCGACGGACCCGACACTAAACCGAACCGACCCGACCATATTCGGTTCGGTTTCGGTTTAGGTTTTTTATGCTTTTCGGTTTTCGATTTTGTTGGTTCGGGTCGGTTCGGTTCGGTTTTGGACCGACGCTCAGCCCTAATCACATATGAGTACTTTCAGCCCCTTTTTAGTTGTAACTCTTGAAATTGCCACATATAGTTGCCCATGAGTAAATACAGGTTTCCGTAAATGCAGTCCTACTTCTGCCAATGACTGACCTTGACTTTTATTTATAGTCATTGCAAAGCATACATCTATTGGAAATTGTCTTCTGTTAAATTTGAAAGGGACTCTCTTGTCGGAAGGCATTAACTGCATTTGTGGTAAATACGCCATTTTTCCAACATGCGTTCATGTTATGATTTTTTCCTCGATGACATGATCTGCTAATCTTGTAATCACCAAACGTGTTCCGTTACACAACCCTTTTTGCTTATCAATGTTCCTTAGTAGCATGACACACCTACTTTGAGAGTGAGGATGTGATTCGGTAAACCTGATATTTGAAAGCATTCAAAAGTTCTGGCGAATATATCGACTCATCAAATGTAGCATCTATCTTTGTTTCGCAAATTGTGTCTGCGATTAGATAAGTTTTTCTTGTTTGTTATTTTTTTAAGCATATGTTCATTAATCATATCAACCTCTTCATTTGTTGGAACCAATATAGCTTTGTTTTCAAAATATCTCGGGTTTCCCATGTCTGTTTCGATTGTTGGATATATGGCTGATATCATTGCTTCAAGAGAGTCACCTTCAAAGTTAATCAGCACATTGGCAGGAAACTCTATTTCAACTTCTCCATCATTTTCTGGTCCTATTTTACCTTCTCCTACCTTCAATAACCAATCAGCAAATTCCATTATTTCTTTTGAATCATTTTCATTTGCTGTTTCAATCGCATGTTGGTAATTAATTTAAGAACCTTACAATACTCCCAAATCTGTGAATGATTTATGGAGGCATTGACTATTTCTTCTCTTGTTCCTTTTTGAATTACAGGAAAAACTTCACGAAAATCACCATCGAACAATGTGGTTTTGCCTCCAAAAGGTTTGTTTTTGCATTTTCCGGATACAATGTCTCTTAAACTTCTATCAAGAGCCTCGAAAGCATGTTTGTGTGTCATTGGCGCTTCATCCCAAATGATCAATTTGGCTTTTCTTAATAATGCACCAAGTTGGCTATCAGGAGTGATGATGCAATAAGATTCATCTGTTAGGTTAATTGGGATTTTAAACCTAGAATGGGCAGTTCTACCTCTTGGTAGTAGTAGGGTTGCGATACTGCTAGATGCGACATTAATTACAATGTCTCCTTTTGATCTAACCATACAAAAAAATGCACCACCTTTGCCATAATCTATCGCCTTTAGAATTGTATCATAAACTCCACGTCGTTTATTCGTCATTGGTGACATTAGTCGTAACACCCCGATATTTTTCATATATGTTCCTGACAAGGAAATATCCCTATCTTTCATTGAGAACTTCTCTGAGCTCGTTTGACGAGAAAACAAGAAGTTATATCGCGAAACGTGAAAGTTAGACACTACGCGAACTGACACAGTCGATGATTTGACTTGATTACGGGTATTATTTACGAGAAACAAGTCGTTTAAATAGTCGATTTTATTGGAAAAATTATTCGAAACGCAATGGCGTAAGTTTCGTAATTTAAATCAGACGTCTGACAGTCCAAACGAGCCCCGAATCGCTAAATTGAGAAAATTAGCCAAAATTACGATTTTGGTCCCTGCACCTAAATTTACCCGCGCCCCCTGTGTTTCAAAATATTACAAAAATGGTCCTCGTGGTAATATAAAAGAGTAAAACTCTTATTAGGGTTTCATTCTTTTTCTTACACATACCCTACCCCCTGCTCTCTCATTGCAGCCTTCACCCTCTCTCCCTCCACTGTTCTGCCACCGATTTACGGCCACCCTCTGGCCACTCTGCGGCTGCCACCATGTCACGCAACCACCAACTACGATGAAGAAGAGGAGAGCATGTGTTTTTGGATCTAGTTTAATCATGAGATCAAGGAGTCCGTGGTTTTTTGGGTCAGTTTGGAACGAGTAACGCAAAGGATGGATTTGGGTTATTAGTGCTCGTGTGCTCACCATCTCAACTCAATGTCTTTCTTTCGCTCTCGATTCTTTGGTAAGCCGACACACAAACCGACCCTGTCATTCTCTTTTGTTTATAAACCGATTTATAGATCAATTGTATAGTTTTCGTGGCAACAAAATGGATTGAAATTTGCATTGATTTCGTGTGGTAAGAAATTGCAAAAGGGAATGTTTATTTCGGTGTGTAAATCTGGTAGGGTTAAAACCCGACTGAAGTCCAGGTCGTGACCTGTATGGTCATGGGATGGTTTAATCTTTCTTGTCTTGGTCTTGGATCGGTGTGTGAACCTGTGTGGTAATTGGATCGAACCCGTTTGGGTCTCGGGTTGATTTCGAGTATTAATTTGGTATAGCTTATGTTCAAATCTATTAACTTAGTTCGAAATTGGTATATAAACTTGGTGTAAATCATTGGATTTAGATTATTTATGGTGCGTTTAGTTGAGGCAAAACACCTTTGTTTTTCCACAAAATATTTTGTGAAAAACAAAGAAAACAGAGAACGCCATAGAATGCCATAGAATGGAATCGTAATAGAGAATGGAATTGTATAGAAAGTGAATCATGTTTGAGAAAGAATAACGATTCTACTGTTTGGTACAAATAAAGAATGCGTGGGATATATAGCATTCTCTTGTTTGGTTAACATGAATAAAAATGAATTTTATCATTTAAATTATCATTTTAAACATTTGATTACTTAAATTATCATTAAAATAATATGATTATTTAAATTACTACCTTAAATACACTGAGTATATGCTAACCTTCTATTGCAAAAGCAATATTGGAGGATCTTTTGTTGGGTGCAATTCGTAATAATGTGCACAATTGAAAATTAATTCTAATAATATTTATTTATAATAGTTCTAGCGAATTTTGAAGAAACCCAAACATATATATATATATATATATATATATATATATATATATATATATATATATATATATATATATATATATATATATATATATATATATCTATACTACTTATAAAGCATGCATATTCCCATCCTAACTCCGAGCCTCAATTTTAAGATTAAGCCATCCGACCCTTCGTCCGAGCCTAAATTTACACACACCAAACCAACATCCAATCCTAAAAAATTACCAAACCAACCATATCCTCCAATCCCAACAAACACCCATCCTTCTATCCTATTTACTTTCTCTTTAAAAAAACACACACAAAATACACTCTCATCACACTTTTAAAAACACTCTCATCACACTTTTAAAAAACACACACACACAAAATACACTCTCATCCAAACCAAACACTCCACAAAAACCAAACACTACTCCCGCCACCGCCACCACAATACCGCCGCCGCCACGTTACTGCCGCCACCAACGACGCCCGCCACCATCCTCCTCACGTTTTTTGGTATGTTTTTTTTAACATCCGATTTCTTATATATTTAATTTTTTTTATGGATCTAATGATTTTATTTGTAGATCTATTTTTTTTTGTAGATCTATTTTTTTAAGCTTCGTATTTAAAAAAAACCGTAACATTTTTTCATTTTTCTTTAAAGATCGGATTTTTTTACATCTATTGATTTTTTTCTTTTGTACATCTATTGATTTTTTTCTAGATCCATCTTTTTTAATATCCGTATTTTTTTACATCTATTTGTTTTATAAATCAGTAATTTTTTAAAGTATTTTTTAAGAATCTGTATATTTTTTAATTTTTTTTATAGATACGTAAGTTTTTATTTTGTTTAAAGATCCGATTTTTTTTTGTATATATAATTTTGTTTTTAAAATGATAGATCTATTTTTTTTAAAAGATCCGTATTTTTATTCATGTTTTTTTTTTTAAATCCGTTTTTTTAAAGATCCGATTTTTTTTTAGATCTTAAGGTTTTTTATTTATAGATCCATTGATTTTTTTAGATCTATTTTTATTTAAAAGATCCTTATATTTTTAAAAAGATCCGTATTTTTTTTAAAGATCCATAATTTTTTAATTTTTTTTATACATTCGATTTTTTTTGTAAATCTAATGATTTTATTTTAGATCTAAGAGTTTTTTTTATAGATATATATATATTTTTGGTAGATCTATTAATTTTATTTGTAAATCTAACATTTTTTATTTTGTTATGTTTTCTTCATAGATCCGAATTTTTTTTAGTAGATCTATTGATTTTTTTGTAGATCTAATTTTGTTTTTAAGATCCATTTTTTATAGATCTATTTTTTTAAAAGTTTCGTATTTTTTTAAAATCCGTATTTTTTGTTGAGTTTTTTAGATCTATTTTTTTAAACTGTAATTTTTTTTTAATTTTTTTTAACAACCGTAAGTCTTTAGTTAAAAAAAAAAGATCGGAATTGTTTTTAGATCTATTTTTTTTAAATACGTATTTTTTTAACTACTATTTTTTTAAAGATCGCTAAGTTTTTAATTTTTTTAACTACTAAGTTAAGTATTGAAGGTTTTCTTATTTAGGTTTGTGGATTTTATTTGTAGATCTGAAAATGTTTAACTTTTTGTTTTTTTATTGTCACAGCCGCCCTTGTTCTTTCTAAGTCACAAAGCCGCCCTCTACCGTCACAAGCCGCCATCTCCATTGTAATCATGAAAAATATTTGTTGTGCTTGTTTTGTGAGACCCACCACAAATGAATTTGTACATATTTTGGTTTTGAAGTAGTTTATAAGTTTTTTCTTTCAAAGATCTATATATTTTGAAAGTTTTAAGATTTTTTATTATAGATGATTTTTTATTATAAGTGGTGATTGTTTTGGTTTTGCCGTTCGTTATCGATTTAACGGATGAGGTTGTTATGTGTTGGAACAAGTGGTTTCTTTCTTTCACTATCAACACTCCTTGTAAAAATTTAGATCTAAAATGCTTCATTTTAGATCTACGGATCGTTTGTATATGTGAATGATGCTTAGCTAGATCTAAATTCACAGTAGGATATACTTAATTTATTTTGAAGTTAATGATTTTGGGAACAAGTAATATGTATGGGTCAAAAAATAAAGTAAAGTAAAGTCATGAATCTTGGGAACAAGTACATGTATGGGTCAAAAATAAAGTAAAGTAAAGTTGGAATATGGCCTTTAATATTGTAAATAATATAAGTATAGATTTAATGAAAGTTGTGTAAGCGAGACAAAGAAGATCTTATATATTGCAAATTATATACAAGTTTTATTTGATGGGTTGTGGTGCAGTTCTTTGTAGGTGGTTGTGTAGACCGAGGAAGATGAGAGATGATAAAATAGGGTGCTTCATATTAAAGTTGCATTTGAAAATTCTTTGTAAGAAAAAGGTAGAAAGTGATAGCGACTTATCACAAATTTTGATGCATCGGGAGAAAGAAAAAGTTTGTTGAAGGTGTGTAAACCATATCACCCAATAAATTTGTGAATGATGTAGTTTCTCGAGACTATAAATTATGCCACAATAAAGTAAAGTCATGAATCTTGAAAAAAAGTATATGTATGGGTCAAAAAATAAGGTCAACATTGAAAAACTAAATATCCTCGGGACCAAATATTATTCATTTTTTCTCTTTGAATTTTTGAATTCTTATTTACTATTAAGTTTAATAAGTATCGTACAATGGTTTAAGCTAAGAAAAACAATAAATATTTTTCTTTTAAAAGTAGTTGGCAGTGTTATGGTGAAACAAAGCAATTAGAATATTCGAGGTGTAATATGGACTTTGGAATGTGAAAGTGTAGAATGAGGATGACAAGCAAGTCTTTAAACATATTTTAGAACTAGGAGATACAAACTATACGAGTGATATTTAAATACATATGACCAACTGGACCGGACCGGACCAACTGGTTCAACCGAGAACCGGTTTCGCCACTGGTTCGATTAACCGATAAAAGTCGTCCGAAAATGAACCAAAGAGGACCGTTGAACCGATACAAACCCAGAATCAGCCTCATCGAGATATGTTTTCAGGTTAATCGTCATAAGGTACCAGCAGATACTTTATATAAAGGAAAACACAAAAGTGAAATTTTGAAAATATGTTGAACAAATTATTCGCCGTCGAAAATAGATACTGTTGCCGCTAAGCGTGAGTATTCGACTGAATCTTTATTATTGCAGGCGTATGTCTTCGCTAGATATGTACTAAGCTATAATAATAATAATAATAATAAATAAATAAATAAATAAATAAATAAAATACCATAAATCACAACACTATAAAAAAAATTACGTGTTGAATAAGTTGTTTGCCGAGAAATAATCGTCGCCACCACTATAACTTCGAAAAAACACAATAATTCAATGCCAATTTAGTCAACAAAATAATAATAATAAATAAATAAATAAGTAGATAAATAAATAAAAGTACCATAAACCACAACAATCTATAAAAAAATTACATGTTGAATAAGATGTTTCTTGGTAAATAATCGTCGCCACCCATATACCTTCATAAAAACACAATAATCTATTATCGTTGTTGTGCAATCATGCCTTCGAGAAAAGTGCTTTCAAAAGGATTCCGAGCGATACATATACAATTTTTGAAAAAAATTATTCGCCGCGAATTTTGTCGAAAACTAAACACCTCGCTAGGCGCGGTTTCTCTATAGATACCACCGCCGCAAGACATGGCTACTCTGCTGAATACTTGCCACTGCTTGGCGGACACTCGGCTAAAGCATTTGCCGCTAGAAGCCAGAATCTGCTTAAGCGCGGTCTTCGCCTAGATATAAGAAAGGTTAAAATACAAAAGTTGATATGAAGATTTGATATCAACTTATTAATTTTCGATTTCAAATATTAAAAAAAAAAAAAAAAAAAATTGAAGATGATCTTTGAAATCAATTTTTTATTATCTGAAAGAATCAATCATGAATCATTCCCTTTGCTCATCAATTCTCATTTCTTCAATATTTTAAGAGAATCGGAGAATGGAAGAGAATCAAATATTGATTCACCGATTCCATTCTCAACACAAACAAACACGAACGCTTCTCCATTCCGTTTCTCAATTTCCATTCCATCGTACCAAACGTTTACAAAACATAAAATTCCTATTTCCAACTTTAATACACAAAACTATAAAACATTTTTTTTTTGTTTTCACCTATTTTCCTTTGAAATACCCCTAATCCGTTTTCGTCTATTTTTATACTTTTTCGTCGGTTTTAACCGTTTTTGTCCGTTTTCAACTGTTTTTCACGTTTTCGTCCGGTTTTTTACGTTTTCATCTGTTTTTGCCATTTTTGTCCGCTCTTTTACGTTTTCGTCTAATTTTTTACGTTTTCGTCCATTATTTATGGTTTTTCTGTTTTTTTACGTTTTCGTCTGATTTTTTTACGTTTTCGTCCGTTTCCTTACGTTGTCGTCCATTTTTTACGTTTTTGTTCATTTTTTAATGTTTTCGTCTGTTTTTTTTATGATTTCGTTCGATTTTTTACGTTCTCGTCTAATTTTTTATGTTTTCGTCTGATTTTCAACTTTTTGTCCATTTTTTACGTTTACGTCCGATTTTTTTACGTTTTTTGACAGTTTTTTACGATTTCGACCCTTTTTTACGTTTATGTCTTTTTATTACGTATTCCTCCGTTTTTTTACATTTTCGTATGTTCTTTTACGTTTTCGTCTATTTTTTACGTTTTTGTCTATTTTTTTACATTATTGTATGTTTTTATACGTTTTCGTCTCAATTTTTACGTTTTCGTCTTTTTTTTTTACGTTTTCGTCCATTTTTTTACGTTTTTGTCTTTTTTTACGTTTTCATCTGTTTTTTTACGTTTAGGCCGTTTCCTTACGTTTTCGTCCATTGTTTTACGTTTTAGTCTGTTTCCTTACATTGTCGTCCATTTTCGTTCTTTTTTTTTCATTTTGTCTTTTTTTATATAATTTCTTCTGATTTTTTAAATTTTCGCCCGATTTTTTACGTTTTCGACCCTTTTTTACGTCTTCGTCGATTTTTTTACGTTTTCGTTTGTTCTTTTACGTTTTCATCTATTTTTTTTATGTTTTCGTCTATTTATTACGTTTTCGTCCGGTTTTTTATGTTTTCATCCGATTCTTTACATTTTCGTCTGAAATTTTTCGTTTTCGCATTTTTTTAACGTTTTCTTACTTTTTACGTTTTGTCTATTTTACGTTTTTTAGGTTTCGTCGGCGAAAACGTAAAAACGGACAACGAAAAACACCAACATATAAAACGGATGAAAACACTATAATTTAAGCGTGAAGAAAATGTAAAAAGGGCGGCGTAAAAACATAATAAAATAGGCGGCGTAAGAAAATGTAATGCGGCGTAAAATATGGACGGCGTAAAAATGAGCGAAAATTTTAGAAAATGAGCGGCGTAAAACGGCGGCGTAAAAATCGTGCGGAAATGTAAAAGAGGCGAAATGTTGAAAATTATCGGCGTAAAACTGACGAAAACGTAAAACCGACGAAAATTAAAAGCGCGAAAACATAACAAGCAGACAAAAGCGTAATAAACCGGACGAAAACATAAAAGAAACGGCGTAAATAATGTACGAAAGGTAAAAAACAAACGAAAACGTAAAAAAATAGATGAAAACACTATAATTTAGTAGTTCGACCCGACCAAACCATCTGAACCATGACCCGTTAGACCTGTTTTTAAAACATGATATGTATGACCCATGACCCAACCCGACCCGACCCGACCCGTGTGCCACCTCTAATAAAATGTAAAAAAATGTTAAAAAACATATAAAAACGTACAAAATGGATTAAAACATATAAGCGGATAAAAGCGTATAAAGCGGATGAAATAGAAAATTTTACTTTATGTCGAGTTTAATGTTTTATATCGAATCAGAGTCGACGAAGATTTTTGAGGTTATTTGATGTTATATTTTACTTTTTCAATTCTTTATTTTCTCGTATTAGATTTTATAATATAGTTTGTTAGTTTATAATATTTGTTTTTGTGTTTTTAAGATGTTTTGGTGAATAGAGAATTGAGATAGAAAATAACAACACTTAAACATGTTTTCTAGTTTTGCAAAATGGAAAACACAAACACATGTTTCTCAAACTAAACACGTTTTCTAAATTTTTCATTTTTTTGTGGAAATAAAACTCCCCTACTTTTTCCTACAAAATAGAAAATACGAAATGAAAGAAATGTTTTCCAACTAAACGTCACCTTATGTTTTGGGTTGTGTCGGGTTGAAAGGAAAAACACATCCTAAATGGGCATGTAAGTGTTACTTTATCTCAGTTTAATCGAAATACTAGGTGGTGTTTGTTTGGACTCGTTAGGCATGTTAACAAAAGACCGTGTTGACATTGATTTTCAAAAACGTGTAAATCTTAAGTGTTGAGTTTGTGGTGATGCGGTCAGGTAAGTCACCCATTTAGGGTGCATATTATTGGTAGTAGTAAATTAACAAACATCACAGGGTGTAAATTTTGTGATAAAGTTGAGATGGTTCTTGCTTACTTTGATGAGGGTGCGTCTTGTTTATTTGGTGTTGGGCTTGACAACCCTTAACACGGGTAGGTTTGATACTAGTGTTAGAGTGTTTGTGATGGGTTGGGTTAAACTTGAGAAAAACTATGTCTTGTGTTTTATTCGATTTGTAGTCATTGGTTAGAGTTTTCTTAATGAATAAACTCTTTATAATCTTTTAAATTGAAACATTTAGAGAAAAACACAGATTAAACTACAAACGAATTACACGAACAAAACAGCTCAACTGTGATATTCATGGCCGGATTTGAGCATGTGCAAGGTATGCAACCGCACAGGGCCTTCATTTTTTTAGGGGCCCCAAAATTTTTGAACATTAGGGCTAATTTAATCTGGGTTTAGCTCATTTCAGATGAAAAGTGTTCATGTTACTTTATACGTATCTTCTAATGATAAGTTAGATTGATAGTTTAGTGATTGAAAGATCAAATAAAAATCAAAATGTGGGTTTTATATGAAACAGGGGTTTGTAACGGGGAAGAAGAAGATGTTTTGGAGCTATGTTCACTTTGCACCCTAAAAACATTTAGTAGTTACATTTGTGTCCTTATTTTGATTAGAATTTTAAACAAATACAAGATGACTTACAAAAGTGACGGTTTGAGCCCATTTTAAAATATATTTGTTACATATGGTCTGGTACATTTTGAAAATAGAATATACGCATGTAAATCTTTATGGATGTTTAGTACTCCGTATTTAATTTGCAAAACATTTGTATACATTTTATAAAATGGTCCCAACATGAACCAGAGACAACCTCACGTCGCGTCATTTCTCTCCAAATGACGCAGACAACCCGGATGCCCAATCGACGACCGAAAGAATTTTATTTTATTATTTTTTTTTTTTTTTTAATTCAAACATTTTAACATTAAATTTAAATTTCATTCAAATTAAAAAAAACATTACATTACGAAATTAAAAAAAACATTACACTACTTTAATTAAAAAAAAAAAAAAACATTACTGACTAAATTCAAATAAACACTAGAATACTTAAACTAATAATCTAAATTGTAACGTTCTTTGATTCTTTGCTTTAACTTTCTCCAACTCTTCTAGTTGGCGGCCGATCAAATTTGGGTCGATTAAGGGGTGTTGTAGAAGATGATGTCGGACTCCGTTTGATGTCCTCATGAGCTCAAGTTTTACTGTTTTATCTCGAGCTCTTTTCCCTCAACCGTAACCAAGTATCTTCTAAACCACCTTATTCTTACCTTTATCCTCTTTGAAGGCTTCTTGGTCCTTAAGAAATTTTTGCCAACGATTGCATAAATGAGTCGATGGAACATCACCATCGCGGAGGAGGAGGATGCTTTCTTCCTTCCTTTGTCACGACCGACCGGTCGTGATTCTCTAATCGCTTCTCGCCAGAATCATCAACGTCATAGACATCGAAAGGATCGCGGTGCCGTTGAACCGGGTAGTGGTAGAACCCTTTGTTTTCTTCCGACTATTTGTTGATAAAGCCTAACTCAACCTCCTTCCAAGGCATGACCCTTTAACACCTCGTAGCACTCCTCTAAAGTGAAATCATGACCGTACGTCATACGGTATTCTTTAAGAGCTTTTGAGGTGTCGTCGATATCATTCTCACCGCTTTCATGGGTGTTCTTGATATTCTCCATGATAGCACAATAATTTCCAACCCTGTTACGAATCCTGCTCTTCCATTTGGTATTGATGGAGTCATAGGTTCGGTCTTTGCCAGTTTCTTTGTTAAAGTACTCGATCCCTTGTTCCCAAAACTTGAAGCGGTTCTGGGCGTTTCCTCTCGCCGCGTTTTCCGACACATAGACCCAAGCTTTACAAAGCACCACCTCTTCCTCCTTTGTCCATGGATCTGCTGGCTTCTTGGCTTTCCCCTTGCTTGTTTCCCGCTTCTTGCCTTTGTCCTTGGCCTTTGAAGCACGTCTAGATGGCTGCTTTGGTTTGATGGAAATCTCTTCACGAGCGGTTTTCTCATCATCGAATCACCAATGGGAATGGAACCATGGAACGAACCGTGGTGCGAACCGTGACCGAACCTTGTCCCATCGAAGCATCTTGACTTGGGTAGTTTTGTGTCGGATACTCGGCATCAATCTTCAAATTCATGTCTAGATTAGTGCTCGAATCGGGAATAAGGTTGATACTGGTTGAGAAGGATAAATGAAGTCCATGTTTGGATGGTAACCCGGACCCACTAGGTTCTTGCCGTGTCGTGGTAAAACGTTGCGGTGGGACAAAAGGACGGTTAAGATAAAACGCGTTTTGGTTATGATTTGGTTGGGGTAGTTGTGATTGATATTCAAAACCTTGCGGACGGCGAATAGGAGGCGGTTTTGTTGTGGTGATATCTTGGTTAACTCAAGTTGTTTTCCGAGAAATTTAGATCCGGCATTTGGGGTAGTCGTGATCGTCGGGTTTTTGATTGTGGGGTATTTTCTTTGACATTTGAAGTTGGATAAGAATTAGATTGAATTGAATGTAAATGAAAATGGTAAGTTGTGAATTGTGTTTGAGGTGAAGTGGGTATTTATAGAGTGGTAAAATAGGTTTGATTTTTTTTTTAATTTTTTTTTTTGTATGACCAAACGGTCGGTTTTTAATTTTTGTATTTAATGTGCATGTTTACGTTGAAATGGAAGCAAAAGGTAGCGTCAACATCGAGTGAGAAAGGAACCGATGTTCGATTTTTTGGGACCACGCCCGATGTGGCAACCGGCCACCACATCCATGACAACCGATGTCCAAATCGGTCGACCTTCGAAAATTTGCGTGCCCAACCGATGTTACTCGAACGAATGCGACCAGCCTAAAGGCTCATTACTGATTTGAAGCACTTTTTTAACACCTTTTTACAAGATTTTGTCACATGTTTAATCATTCATTTATAAAAAACGTTGTTTTAAATTATCGCACGGGGCGCCTAAAATTCATGGGACGGCCCTGGTGATATTACATAGAAACTGTACGTTAGAGAAAGTGCCATATGGCTTATTACATATAAACTAAAATTTGACGACACATCCCCAAAGTATGCTATATTTTATTAAAAGAAAATTCTCAAAATAAAGCGAAAAGTCGTCGTGATCAATTCATGGTCGTTTTGGGCATTTTCTCATTTTGGTCATCTCATTGCTTCATTCTGCCGACCCATTCCAAATTTTGACACGTGTCATTTTTTGTACTTTTTTTCAGGAAAAGTACATAAGAATGACACGATGTCGAATCATGATGGTCGGCGATAACCGATCAAAGTTAAAGAAAAAAGAATGACACGATGTCAAAATTTGATTGAAGTCGAGCGGTTGAAGCGATCGGCGTAGCGCAAATGAGAAAATGCCCCAAAAAATGACCATATAATGACTTTTTGGCTTATTTTAAGAATTTATCTCTTTTATTAATAGCATTATTATATAGTAGCCCTCAAATAGACACCTATACCATCAATGTAATACCCGCAAAGGCCGTAAAATCCTGCGAATGAACCTTTATTCCATGGTACCGCAAACTGAGTCCCCCTTGCATGACCAAAAGGCCCATGTGTCCTTTTATTCGTTATGAAAGACAATGATGAAATTACTGTGTACCCAGCATATTTTCCTCTAGATATCCCAACCGTTCCAGAAATGCCAATTATCTCCTCATCATAATCGAAGGTAACCTAAGTAAGACCGAGATGAAAAAGACTTCACTAAAAATGAAAAATATTATGAGAGGAGTAGTTCATTTGTATACACTATAATTAGCAAGATAACGAATCTTTGAAAGCCAAGTAGCCGAGATCACTAAAAAGGGTTGTTTTTAGTGAGGGTTAAAACGGGTAGGGGTGTTTGTTTAAGCTTACGGGCTTATTAGCTTATATAATAAAAATAAGTCTAGTGTTTGACTAAACTTATATTTTTGGGCTTATAAGCTTATATGAGACAGTTTTGATAAAATAAAACTTTGTGGCTTATTTTTTTTTTGAGCGGCTTTGGGTGGCTACATGGGCTCCTGCAGGAAAGGCGTCATGGCCATGTGAGTGGGGGAACCCAGGGAAAGCGATGGCGTTCCGGGACCTGCATTACCGAACACACGCGCCAGAAACCTCTATCGCCTCCCCGGAGGGTTTGACAAGGCTCGAAATGAGGCCTGCAGAGGAGAGTAAAACACAGTGCCTTATCAAGACTCGAACCCCGTAAGCGGAGGCTGAGTCCATCACTTAAGGACTTTGTGAGAACCAACTGCACTATGCAGCCGTTCTCAACTTTGTGGCTTATTTGAAGAATAGTGAACTTATATAAAAATATCAGAGAGTATATAAAAGACTTTTATTCTTCATTTAGTAATTAAACCTTTTTAATGTTCATTTGACACATTACCATAACAGAAATCGACTCATGTAGAGTTCAATCGACTGGAACTGGAAGATCTAATAGGATTGGTGCTGGATTATTTACCTCGGATGCTCGCCATCCACCATTCCATCCACCTGCTTTTTTCGACTCATGCAAACAGCCCCTACCATCTTGAGTAGTAAACTTGAGCGAAAATATTAGATCACCATGATCGATGCTTATTTTTACAAGCTTATGATTCTTTTCAAGTCGAAAATCCCAGTGATTATGAGGAGATCCTTTTTGTCTCCCCCATATGCCAACTTGTGCCACTTCTTTACAATCCTTTCAACAAATAAAAATATAACTCGATGTAATAAAGGTAGAAACACTAGGATGCTCAACATGCTCTTATTTCAGGTTTATTGCGACTTTTAATTTGTTCAATAAATTAATCACACACAGTGAGATTGTGTGTGTATTATCTTATATTTATGGTAATATACGTGTTATCTAATATTTATGGTAATATACAAAGTTTAAATTTTCATTTGATGTAAAAAGTTAAAGAAAACAAACAAAAAAATTAGAAGGCAAAGAAAAAATATATTTAAAGAAAACAAATTTTTTTCTTTTTTTCTTTTCGAAGGCAAAGGAAACAAAAATTATAACTGCAATTTACCTTTTTCACCCACACCTATTTTTCTTAGAACTTTGATATAACGTAAAAGTGCATTAATTTTTCAATGAAATATAAAATGTACCTTGGTGCGGTTTGACTCCATAACTCCATTGGAGTTAATATCTTCTATCGCCTCATCACGTGAAACCCATGTATATTGCACACAATTGCCACACGTACATTCCAGCTCGTCCAAAAACGCACCTAGTCTTTCATAACACTCCATCGTGCTCTTTAAAGAAAATTTTATCTCTATTCTCTAAAATAAATAGGCAAAGATCTAGAGCATATATTCATCATCCTGCTATTTTAAAAACTTTATTCTCCAATGATGTAATCTAAAAACACTAACTCTATAATGGCTTTTGTACTAAGTTCATTGTTAGTTAATAACTTATACTCCATACTTACTAATTACAAATGGTATTAGTATTATTATGAATTATACAGTATATAAAAATTGGTCGATGAGGATACAATTACTAGATCACGAAAGGATTAGTATAAGTTTGTGGTAATTTTTGCTTTTATTACAATTATCAATATATACAATTATGGACTTGCTAAAGTGCACTATGAATAGTAACTATATGCTAACATGTACCATTATTTTACTTAAATGTGCCCATAAGAAGAAAAATAACTTAACAAATAATTGCCTAGTTTAATGGATATAGTTGTTTTCACAAGTTTCTTTTCAATATAAATGCAAAAGGTTCAAATCTTTGTCAACTCAACTTTTTAAATGTCTTTTATCACCGATATGAAGTTAGGAACAACCGAATGTTTCAACAAAGTGCTTAATTTGTTGTAATATTATCTATACACCAAAATTCAAACCTTACAAGAGAAAATAAATTCTTTCATTATACATAGACCATGTAGCTATTATTTGGATTTTCTTTTACCTATTAATACATCAAACATCGTCTTTGTTTTAGAGTTTTAAAAAAACCTTATGTTCATACAAACACAAATTTTCATAAACTCTTATAATTTTAATGACTTATAATTTTATAAACTCGTGCAATTTTATTTATTTATTTATTTATTTTTTAACTTTAACGAAAGTATAATAAATTAAGAAGATTAATAAAATAAACAGTAAATAACTATGTAAAAATTTATTTAGATAAAACAAGCCAAGAAATTATTATAGAAATGCATGCCATTACTCCGAGGTTAAACAATATTTAAGATATTTTGTTTGGTGGTTTAGTGGTTTATTATGCTGCTACAAAAGCAAAGATAAAGAGATTCTACAAAATCGATACAACCTTTTAAGATAAGAGAATATATTTTTTGGATTGAGATTTTTTCACGTTCATATTAACATGACCGGTAATGTCCTCTTACAATTAAAAAGAAAACAGGGTCCCTCGGTGGGCTTAGTTATTTTATTTGTGAGAGAAAATTACTAGTCATGTTCATATGAACTTGAAAGAATCTTAATCCATATATATTTTGGTAGTTTATTAAAGAGTCAAAGTCAATAGTGCTTCATATTCTTTTACTCCAGTCTTATTATACAATATGTATCAATGATAAAATTAGTATGCATAACATCGTTAAACTTTTTATTCATCATGCATAATATACTTTTCCATAAAATATTCATTCTTCATAACTAATTAATATTATAAAATATTATGCATAATGAATAAAAAGTTTAAATATGTTACGCATAATAAATTTTTCATTAGTACATGCTAATATAATGAGAATGAAATAAAATATAAGAAGCATTAATAACTTTACCCTTTATTATACCGTCATAAAAGCAAAATAAAGAGATTCTGCAAACAATACCACATTTAAGATAAGAGTATATATTCATTTTGTCAAGAAACGAATAAAACGAATAAATGGTTGGCAAGAAACGAATAAAATTTTAATTATAGATATGAATGTTGGACTCTCATAGCTACCATGATCAAAAGTATGTCATTTCATTGGGTTGTGGAGCAAAAGTTGTGCCATGCCTAGGGGTGTTAATCGAATCGGGTTGGTGGGTTTGGTCAAGCAATTGGCCTAAATCGGGTTGAGTAAAAAATAATATCTTCAACCCGACCCCATTTGAACTCGGGTTAGTCGGGTTCGGGTCAAGTCGGGTTCGGTTGTGCCATTTAAAAATCGTAAATTTAATTTCTAAAATAACACGTGTATAAATGATACATTTT